>JAVJIF010006000.1:0-223487 GCA_038442645.1 Agave tequilana
TAAACATGAATGAGTATACAAAAATTAAAATAATATAATAATCATGTGTATAACTCATTTAAAATCACCAACCTACATACACATGTCAAAACAATAGTCATTTAAGCATATACAAGGCATGATCACCCAACTATCCGCCCACTAAGGGTAGAAGTTTTATGATACAAAAATAATAATTTAAAATATTTTAGTATAGATTGAAAACACTACCAAGTGAATAATAAAAAAACTAATTTAAAATAATTTTGAAAAACTAGTTCAAGATCCTTCAAACATAAATCAAATCATATATCTCATGCAATATGTATATTACACAAGAATTGTCACTCAAATCTATATAGCATAAACATATGCTTATGAATGTGAAATCATGAGTAAATAAAAAGGTGAGTGCACAAGAGTCATGTAAGAACCATATTCGTGAAAGATAAAAAAAAAGTTTCAAATTACTCATCAAAACTCATATGAAATTCTTTTTTATAAGCATGATAAATCATGTGACATGCAAAAATCATCAAAATTAGGACATGTAAATACAATCAAATATAAATAGAGTACACAATGAAATAATACATGTATCGCATGAAAAATAAGTGTATCTTAAGAATTGTACATGTATAACACAAGTTTTTAACAAAATTTACATATTAACATATATTCAAAGATGCAAATCATGATGTGCTAAGAAATCATCCAAATAAAGCATGTGTAAACATAATATGGAGGATAGAGATAGTTACCAAATAGATAGACCTAATTTATATTTCTTCAAAATGAGGTGGTCCTCCCACCTAAACACCTTGATAGTGATGCATCCATTGATTTGTCCATCAATTCCGATTGCATCTACCACTAAGGCACCAAATCTCTCACGTCTTGTGAGAGCCCACACTTACATCAAAAACAAGTGGTGTGAATTTTGATACCCATATTTTCTTGGGTCTATGGGGTTAGTATCATTTGAACCCAAATATTCTTATTTGCAAAACTTGAAATATTTAATCTATCATAGCAAAATTTTGCAAAATGGCATTTGTGACCGCAATGTGTACACTCTAGCATACATATGAGTGTGTGCATGGTGTGCATGTGGTGTATGCCATGGAGGGTGTGCATGAACATGTGTAGCTTATTTTTTTAAAACAAGATTTTCAATTTAGAATGATTAAAACACAATTGCTCAAATTTGAGCTCAAACAATCAATTCTAGTGTTCAAAACATGAATCTCATTTTTGTCAATAGAGGATAAAGCAATATTAGCATGAGAAACATGACAAGTATGAAATACAAATCATTTTCTTTAGAAAGAGAAATAGAAGTCTTTCTTTTTCAACTAAAATAACTTTCTTTTTCAAAGACTCATTTTTATTTAAACAATCTCCATTTCTTTAGAAATCAAAACAACTTGGTTTTCAAAGATTAATTTGTTTTTGAATAGTTTCAAATTTATTTTGAAAAGATTTTTTTTCTTTTAAAGTGGAATCATTTCTTTCTTCAATCTTTTGTTTCAACATTTAACAAATCATATTTTTCAAGAAGTTTTTGACAAAATAATGTAAGCTTATCATAAGGCATTATCATTATCTTCATCAAGGTCAGATTCTGAATTTACCTCAAAGGGGTCATCTCCTTGGACCATGTAGCACATGTCAGATCACTTCCTTCATCGAGTCTCTCTCCATATCATTTGCATCTGTTCATCAAGAGAGGTCAAAGTGTTCCATATTACAAAATCCGAATCAATATTAGAAATTCTAGATAGATAATCATCATTTAGGGTTAGTTTTAAAGAATGAATGGCTTTGCATTAGCTCAATATATTTGCTATTACAAAATATGACTCTTTAATAGTCACAAGATAAATATGTATACCAAGGGCTGTAAGATATAAAGTCATCTTAACTTCTAATTTGGAAGTCAAGAAAATCAAACATGGGAGATGGAAGAAAATCCATGTGTGTGTATAAAAAAATATTGTGATTAGCAAATTAAGATCTTTAACTTAAGGTTGTTAGACCCCAATCAAGAGCACCAAGCTCTGATACCAATTGTAAACACCTAGAGGTTATAGATGAGTGATACTCCAGTCATATTGGAATATGAATTTCTCAAAAAGTTTATGATTCTAACATTTAATGCTACTCCGATCAGAGTGATCTGATCCAGCATCTCTGTATTAGGACAAAATAGAGATCCATGCCAGAAACGACTCCATCTTATGCCAGATATTCCCCTCTAGCTTGAAAGGAGTGGTCTCCGATTGGTTCTACTCCCTTTCACTATGCTCAATTCACAGCTTTGAGGATCACACAAAGTTGTTCCTCACTCAATACTCTTCCCACTAGGAGTTCAAGCAGAGCAAAACATCACCTCCTCTCGTTAAGATGAGGCCCTTCGACAACCTCAAGGTGTATATTGTCTACTTTCAGAATTGTAGGCTGTCTAAAAATCACTAAAAGACAAGCCATTAAAAAATAGAGTTTCAAGTTCTAGACGCGAAGGCTCACCATCAAGGCGCGAGGGCTCGACACCCGCGTCTCACCATCAAGGCGCGTGGGCTCGACACCCGCGTCTCAGCATCGAGGCGCGTGGGCTCGACACCCGCGTCTCAACCTCAAGACGCGTGGGCTCGACACCCGCGTCTCGCGCCTCGGTTATAACCGCCCTGGTTATTGGGCCAGTCACCGCCCACATAGCGGGGAAGTGGGGAAGTTGGCCCCTCATCGTGGAGCATTTTTAGGGGGCACGTTCACCCCCTAGGACCTCTATAAATAGCCTCGGTTGCTATGAGGTCGGGCAATCGGAAGGAATCAGAGAGAGGGGATAGACACAAGGGCGATCAGAAAGGCATCTGGCATCGGAAGATCACAGAGAGAGACAGACTGAGACAGGTGAGAGCTCAACTCTTTGTCAAGCTTGCTGCGTACAAGCTGCTCTTTGCCTACCTTCTCTTTGAGAGTTTTGTAGACAGAGCTGTGCTACTCCCTCTACCAGCCAAAGAGAAGATTCCCTAACGAGCCCGACGGTCATCCGGTCAACGGAGAACAAGATTCACTCTCCACCGCCACACGAAAGAACCCAGCACTAAACAAAGGGAGGATTCAAGACTCAACATCCTCCCTCCCTTGTAACTGGAAGGAAAAAGCAGTTTTGTTGTAATTTTTTCATCTGATTCAAGGAAAATTTTACAGTAAAGACCTTTTTCCCTTTTTTTTTTCCGGCGCGTACAAGAGATGGCGACTCCGCTGGGGACTACATTTGTCACTGATGAGCAAATCGTGGCGCAGGATGACGTCCTCCGTAAGGGGAAGATGGTCGAATCGCTCATTGTCGAGTTCGACCAGGCGAAGTACGAAGAGTTTCTCTCTTCCGGCTCCAAGAGCCCAAAGACCCGCGTCTGCCGCCGGGCCTCGACAGGGAATGGCCCCGAAGCCCGATCTGTGGCTCTCTCGGGCGCCCCTGCTGCCAACTGTGCCAAGCAAGGTGCACGCGCCGACGCCTCTCAGAAGGCCCGCGTGGCCCCAGGCACAACTGCCTTTGCGACCAACCGCGTCACACAGAACACCCGCGTCAGCGTCTCTCAGGAGACCCGCGTGGTTAAAATCTCTGATGTTCAGCATCAGGATGTTGTTGGTCTCTCTCCACCCCCGCGACGCAACCGGAACGCTGAGCGTCGACAGAGGAGACGCGCGCGCCAGCTGCAAGTTGGAACCTCTGGTTGTCTGACTGAGGCTGGACGCAGCATACAAACTGGCGCCTTGCTCGCGCCCCGCGAAGTCCGCGTTTGGCGGCCCAAACGCGAGATTCCTTCAGTTAGGTCCTCTGAGGACCAACTCACCAAACGCCAAGGTGAAGCCTCTGCGCCTTGTCAAGCACAAGAGGCACGCGCCTATAGACGTGGGGCAGCAGCCCACTCCCTCTCAAATGTCTCTGCCCCGACACACCAAGCAGCAACGCGACAGGCGCGTCTTGTCTCAACAGAGACGCCAGACGCGCGCTGAACAGTGCGGCGCGAGAACCGCATCCCTGAAGCCCGCGTCCATGCTGTACAGCACATGGATGCCTCCCGTCTTCGACGTTGCGAGGCTAACCTTTTCAATCCCCTCCCATGGACTTGAGGGATTATTTGACGAAGAAAAGAAGTGCCAATCAGGCCACTTCGTCGTGTTGCTGCCAACGGCTCATCCATATGCTCTCTGAATGCCGTTGCGGATCAGGCGTGCACCAGCAGTCTTTAGCCAGACAGCTGACCCTGATTCCCCGTCAGCTAAAAGAAGACGCTCCCACAGAAGGAGAACCTTCTCTGACGTTGAGTACCCGGAGCTCACTGCGAATATGACAAGCAGGAGCAAGGGAAAACAACTTGCAGTCAGCTCTGACGAGTCTGACTCTGAACCGGAAGGAGTGTACCGACACACTCGCACCCGGACTGTGGCCATTCCCCTAATTGACTATAATGCCTTAGCCCATGGCATTAAAATGAATGATTCTCACTCTGCCGTAGCGGAATCAAGGGCTTCGAACTCTTCCGTCGAGAAGGAGACCTCTGCCTACATGACAGGCACTCCTGAGGAGACGGCTAAACGTTTAGAGCAGATCCAGAAGGCACAAATGGATATGATTCTTTCTCAGCAGGAATCTATCAACTCCCTCAAGCAGGCGATTGCACAGCTGCTCGAAGACAGGAGGAGGTCTCCTCCTAAAAAGTCAAAGGGCAAAGGAGAAGGGAGAAAGCTCATCTTCCGAACCTTCTGAGGAGACGCGGCGATCTACTTCCGGCTCGTCCAAGTCCTCGTCGCAAGTAAAGGGCGACCAAGATCCGGGGAAGGCTCATGCTAAAAGAATGAGTCAACTGGAGCGACGCCTCGAGGCCCTTGCCAATCGCAAAGACCTCCAAGAAGTAGGAGTGGTCCGGCCCTACCCGGCTGAATGGGACTTGGTTCCGTACCCACCCAAGTTCAAAGCTCCAACTCTCCAAGCCTTTGATGGGAAGGGGTCACCCAACCAGCACATCTACTACTTCAAATCCCAAACCGGGAATGTAGTAGATAATGACGCCATCCTGGCGCGCCTGTTCATCGGCACCCTGAAAGGGTTGGCCTTTGAATGGTTTATGAAGCTCCCAGAAGGTTCTATCAAGAACTGGGGCGATTTGGAGAAGCTGTTCTTAACACGCTTCTTCGAGGATGACTCCGAAGTCACGATGCCCACTCTTTTGGCTACCAAACAGCGAAAAAGGGAGTCCGTCAAATCTTTCGTGGAAAGGTTTCGGAACGTGGCACTCCGGTGTCCAAGCGGTATGACCCAGGCCACCCTGGTGGAAACATGCCGCCACAATCTCCAAACCTCACTCCTTGCTGGAGTTGCTGAAAGCCGCACCTGGAAGCAATTAGTCCAACAAGGTGAACAGGCTGAGAAGATTGTCGCCCGCGTCAGAGCGGAGGAAGGTAAGCCTAGGCTGGAAAGGTCGACAAGGCGTGCGCCAGACACATCCCTCCAAACAAAGCGGAAGGATAATTTGGCAACGGAGACCAAATCTCCCGCCAAGCCTCAATCAGGCAAGGCGAGTGGCTCTTCAAGCCAGCCACGCGCCAACAAGCAATATTCCTTCAAGGAGGAACATGTCGATTCACTCTTTAAACTACTCAACAAGAGCAACCGACTGAAGCTCCCTGAAGCTAGGCGCCCCGAGGAAGTCGGCAAGACCGACAATCCCACCTATTGCTTGTACCACAGGATGCTGGGGCACCCTACTAAGAGCTGCTATGTCTTCAAGGACATCCTTCAAGCTCTGATTGACGCGGAGGTGTTAAAGCTCCGACCAGAGCAGAAGAAGGTGACGGCTAATGTGCCGTCAGTTCTCCAGTTTGGAAGACAACCCCCAACGCCTGCGGGGGTGGTCCCTGTTCCAAGAGGAGAGCTGAGAGTGGTCAACACAGACCCTCACCAGCAGCATGAGAAAGGCCTGGTACCCGTCCCTACACCTCAAGGGGAAATCATGTGGGTCCACCCTGACCTTATCAATGAGTAGCAATGGACTACTGTGACCAACAGGAAATCCAAAGGCAAGGCAAAAGCCTCATCCTGCAATGTGGTGGGTGCCTCCTCTCGAGAAGCCGAGACTAATGTTCCCTCGTTAACCGACTCAGAGAAAGAAACAATAGTCTTGGCCACAGAGCCCAACCAATCGATGGCGGGAACCCGCTCAGGACAGCCCTACTTGAAGCAGTATGGCGAAACGGCGGCACCCCTCCACAACCAGCTGCAGAGCCAACTAAGCCCTCCACAAAACAACCCGTGGAGAACAGAAGGAGACTCGATTTTCTCGAGCCCTTCAAAAGGGCATCGCGGAAGGATCTACGGTGCCTTACCGCTTTGATGTCCTGGCTCAATTGGCCAACATCCCGGCACGGATTACCTTGTATGAGCTTCTTAGGCTGTCAAAGTCGACCAGAGAAGCTCTATAAGAAGCTCTGGCAAATGCCGAGGTCTTCATGACCCAGGTGCCGAAGGAGGAAGATGTAGAGGATTGCCTCCACGCCTCCCCAAACGCTCCCTGCATTACCTTCACAGCAGATGACATGCAGGTTAAAGGGAAGCATGACCGACCCCTGTATTTTACAGGGTATATCGGATCGTCTGAGGTGAACCGCATTCAGGTAGATCCAGGGTCCGCTTGAGCATCATGCCTCGCCGGGTCATGCAATATCTGGGCATTCCTACTCATCGCTTGAGCCCTACTCAGACAACTATCTATGGGTTCAATGCCAACCAGACCCGTCCGATGGGGAAAATCAAGCTCAAATGCCAGATTGGAAGCCTCAAGTCGGAAGTGACATGCTACGTCATCGACGCCGACACTTCCTACAATCTATTGCTGGGACGACCGTGGATTCACCGCAACTCCATCGTTCCCTCCACTCTCCACCAAGTCATGAAATACATTGACGGGAGTGGAAAGGTGCAGACGTTGATTGCCGAAAGGTATCCGTTCAAAGGGGTCGAGAATTATTTCACCGACTCTTTGCTGTACCAAGATCCGGTGGAGACGGATGAAGTCTTGCGACCAGAGGAGCCAGACTCTGGTAACGAAGCTGACACCGAGCCCGAGAAAGAAGAGTGCCTGTGGGAGTTAGAACCACTTGTAAAGAGCACTAATAAGCTCGATGTTGATGATACCACTGACGATGTAGGCGGTTGGTATATTAATGAAGATTTAGATTTTGCGTATTTTTCTGTGTATGCTTCTGATTCAGTACCATCAGACACTAGCACCGAAGTAGACGATGACCCCTGGTCGGCAATAGATGCTTTGACATCGTTGCATGTACCAGTGAAGTCGTCCTTCGAGACATACCAAGATAATGGTAATGCGCAAGAATCTATATTTATGGTTCCAGCAAGACGGAAAGGCCAAAAACCAATTCTTTTTGGGCGAATCTCGTCTGAACCAACGCCCCGCGAAGAATCGGAAGGCGAGGAGGAATACCCTCAGTTCGGTCATTATGAACCAAAAGCACTCAAAATGATGAGATGCTGGGGTACGACCTGACCAACAGACCCGGGTTGAACTTCGGCAAAGGAAGGAGGACGCTGCTTCGATCCTTTGTACCGAAAGGGAAGGCCCCTGATTATTATCATCGGACGCGCCGGGGGTTGGGCTATGTATCGACTCCGGTCCCATCAGCCTCCGATTCTCAAGAATTGTTGAGCAACGATTACTCTTCAGACACATCATCTTGGGAGTCAGATGTCAGTGTCGGCAACATCTTCAAGGAACTTTCAGTGAACATGGTTTCGACAAGCCACCTGGAAGATGGAAATGAAGAAATGATCCAATCTGATACAGATCCTTGGATCAAACATTTAAATGCTCTTTGGGACACTCGCTTTGAACAGCGCGAGCCACCCACAGAAGACAAGGTTGTTCAAGTCAACCTAGGAGATGAGGCTAACCCTAAGCCCATCTTCATAAGTGACGGCCTGTCACCTTCGGAGAAGAAGGATCTAATATCTCTTGTACAAGAGTATATAGACGTCTTCGCCTGGAATTATGAGGACATGCCAGGACTCGATCCTCAGTGGCTATGCACCGCCTCAACATCAATCCGGACGCAAAACCCGTCAAACAACAGCAGCGACGGTTTCGTCCAGAAATAATGGAGGCAATTCAATCAAAAGTCAGAAAACTTATTGATTCTGGCTTCATCAGGGAAGAACAACATCCCGACTGGGTAGCCAACATCGTCCCCGTCGCCAAGAAGAACGGGAAGATCCGGATCTGCATCGACTTCCGCGATCTAAACGAGGCCTGCCCCAAGGACGAATTCCCATTGCCGATCACAGATGTCATGATTGACAATACTTGTGGATTCGAACGAATGTCCTTCATGGACGGATTCTCAGGATACAATCAAATCAAAATGTATCCTGATGACGAAAAGCATACCTCCTTCAGGACACCTCTAGGGGTATATTGCTACACCGTCATGCCCTTCGGACTGAAAAATGCAGGGGCAACATACCAAAGGGCCATGAACGCCATTTTCCATCAGCAAATACGCAAAACGGTGGAATGTTATGTTGATGACATCGCGGTAAAGAGCCGCACTAAAGGTGATCACATAGCGGACCTGAAGGTGGTCTTCGACATCATGCGGGCTCATCAATTGAAGATGAATCCCACAAAGTCCTTCCTGGGGGTGGCCAGTGGCAAATTCTTAGGATTTGTTGTAACATCCACCGGAATTCACTTGGACCCGGAAAAGGTCCGCGCTATCCAGGAGATGCAACCCCCGAGAAATCTCAAAGAACTCAGGGGATTGCAAGGACGATTGGCGTACATCCGCAGGTTTATCTCAAATCTCTCCGGAAGATGCCAACCCTTCGCTAAGTTAATGAAAAAGGGTGTCTCATTCATTTGGGATGACGCTTGCCAACAAGCGTTCGAGGAAATCAAGCAATACCTCACCCAACCACCAGTCCTTGCAGCTCCGGTATCCGGGAAGCCTTTCCTGGTATACGTCCGAGCAATGGATCATTCTTTGGGAGCTCTACTAGCTCAGAACGACGACCAAGGACGAGAGCAAGCAATCTACTATCTGAGTAGAACAATGATCGGAGCCGAACATCGGTATAACCCGATCGAGAAGGAATGTTTGGCATTAGTGTTCGCTATTCAGAAAATGCGGCACTATCTGGTAGGCCAAACTATAAACGTCATATCAAAAGTCAACCCCCTGAGGTTACTTATGACTAAACCTTCATCATTAAACGGCGGCTGGCAAAATGGGCCATATTGCTCTCCCAATATGAGATGCACTTTTTACCACAAAAGGCCATTAAGGGACAAGCGGTGGCGGATTTCCTAGCTGAGCACCCAGATCCGAGGGCAGCCAAAGTCTACGAGGATCTCCCAGATGAAGTTGCTGAAGTCTGCCTGACTCAGACATCGTTCGAAAGTCAAGTATGGCAACTTTTCTTCGACGGTGCATCAAGAACAAGCCCAAAGGGACACGTAGTAGCAGGGTAGGAGTAGTACTCGTATCCCCACAAAATTATGTGATTCCCCGAGCTGTCTCATTAACTGAGCCTTGTTCCAACAATGTGGCGGAGTACAACGCTCTTTTGATTGGGATGCAATTCGCCGATGAGATTGGCGTTAAAATCTCGAGGCATACGGCGACTCTAAACTCATCGTCAGCCAAGTTCGCGGGGAGTACGAAGTCAGACATGAGGACCTAGTACCCTACCACAACGCAACTATCCGCATGGCCGAGGGATTTACAAGCTTCTACATCGACCATGTACCGCGCAGGCAAAATGCGCACGCGGATGCACTCGCATCCCTCGCGGCCTCCTTAGCTCTTCCAGCCGGAGCAATGGAGAAGATATTCGTCTACAGCCACGACCTGTATTGCCCGAGAAATGCTCTCGAGGGCTATCAGGAGTCAAAGGGAGATTGTCAAGGCAAAGAAGCACTGGAATTGTCAACCGGTCCAGAGCTTAAAGACTGGCGATTCCCCTACATTGATTTCGTCTTATACGACATTCTCCCTGAAGACACCAAAGAGGCGGCTGCCATTCGAAAGAAAGCCCCCAAATTCTATTATAATGCGATTACGCGAACATTGTATCGTCGATCGCATGACGGGATCTTACTCCGGTGCCTTTCACCAAAAGAAGCCCAAGAGGTATTGAGAGAAGCCCACGATGGTATGTGTGGAGCCCACCAACCTGGCCCAAAACTGGCACATCGACTCCAAAGATTGGGTTACTATTGGCCCAAGATGGTTTCCGACCCCGTCACCTATTCTAAAAGATGCCACGCTTGCCAAGTGCATGGCGATTTCATCCATCAAGCACCAGGGTATCTCCACTCTACAACCTCTACCTGGCCATTTGAAATGTGGGGGATGGATGTGGTTGGCCCTATCAGTCCACCATCATCAAAAGGACATCGGTTATTTTGGCAATAACCGATTACTTCTCTAAATGGGCCGAAGCCATCCCTTTGAAGGAGGTAAAATCGTCTAACGTGATCAAGTTCGTGAAACATCACGTTATTTACCGTTTCGGTGTACCTCGGCGAATCGTCCATGACAATGGACCTCAGTTCATCAGCCAGGCTTTCCAAAGATTCTGCGCTAAGTTCAGAATCCAGAGTGTGTCCTCAACGGCATACTATCCTGCCGCTAATGGCCTCGCAGAAGCTTTCAACAAGACTATTGGCAAGCTTCTCAAGAAGTTCGTCTCGAAAAGTCAACGAGACTGGGACGACAAGTTGGGTGAATGCTTATGGGCTTACCGCACAACTGTGCGAACCCCGACTAAAGCTACGCCATTTTCTTTGGTATACGGGTGTGAAGCCGTGCTCCCACTGGAAATCCAAATTCCATCTCTACGCGTCGCCTTGACAGCGGAGATGACAACAGAGGAGAAGCATCGACAGCGACTCCAGGAACTGGAGGCCTTAGATGATAAACGTCTGCAGGCCCAACAACAAATCGAGCTCTACCAAGCTCGTATTACCAGAGCCTTCAACAAAAAAGTTAAAATGCGAACTTTCAAGAAAGGCGATCTTGTCTTAGCCGTCAGAAGACCCATGGTAATGACTCATAAGACAAAAGGAAAATTCCAACCCAAATGGGAAGGACCATTTGTAGTAGAGTCAGTCTACTCAAATGGGTCATATCGCCTCATAACCTCAAATGGCGATACACTCATGATGCCGATCAATGGCAGGTTCCTGAAGAAATACTATCCTTAGATGGTATTCTTCCGCTGATCAAGTTAAAAGTACACCTCTGATCAAAGTAAGAAGAATTTCTTCATTATAACATCCGACGCCCCGACGGCTAAGGATAGAGGAAAATGTTGGCTTTTAAGCCCAACATAAGTCTTCGACAACTCATCATGCTGAGGGGAATAGCATGGCTAGCCCAACTCAAACGGTAGTTGGTAAAGGCACCTCAAATCCGTTGATAGCTGAGGGTTTGCTAAAAATCCTAAGTGGACTTGGCTCCACTCTTTCCTCCAAAATCCCTTACCAATTCTCATCCACAGAATGGTAGGTCTACAAAATACAACCGTTACTAAGTTAACACTATACCTCTGGTAATGGAAACTTTCAATATTCCTTGTCGAGTACAAATTTTGTTTGTCAACTCTACACGGAGTATCAAACTTTCAAATTTGCCAAGTTAACACTATACCTCTGGCACTTCAAATTTTCACTTGTCAATTCTAACCAATAGAATGACAGGTCCTCAAATTGCTCTTATCATGAGTCAATCTTTGTCAAGTTAATACTACACCTCTGACAAATTACTGTTAAAGTTTAACACCACACCTCTAAACAGTAATCAGGTTTCTGTCAGGTTTAATATTACACCTCTGACAGTCACTTTTCTTCAGACTTCCATATCGAAGCTGAAATGGATGATGCTAAGTTAACATTACACCTCTAGCATCAAGTCATTGCTAAGTTAAACAATACACCTATGGCCATGACTTTCCTCGGACTTCCTTATACAAGCCGAATGACCAATGCCAAGTTCAACATTACACCTCTAGCATTACCCTCACTGTCAAATTAAACATTACACCTATGACAGTGACACTTCTGAGTTAAGTTAATATCACACCTCTGACTCACATCCTTGTCAAGTTAACATTACACTTCTGACAAGACCACTTTCAACCCGTTAAGTTAATATCACACCTCTAACGGTAACAAACTTTCCTAGATTCCCCACGAGTCTAGTCTCACTGGTTATTCTCTTCAACAGAATAACAAGTCTACCTAAAAACATTGTTGGTTAATACAACACCATCAACAGTGTTTCCATCAAATCCCCAGCTGAGCTCAATCAAGTTAATCCCAAACACTTGATGAAAGTTCACCCTCCCTGGGGGTACCAATTCTACTTGTCACTTTCTCTTATAAAGTGGCAGGTCCACCAAAATTATTTCATCTCTGTCAAGTTAATATTACACCTCTGACAGTATTGTGAGAGTTCCTGAAATAGGATCTTTCCCTACAAAGTTTGACTTATTAAGATTATCATCATAATTTTGACAAAGTCAAAATTCTTTGCTTCTATGAGTCTAACTGAAGACAAAGAGTTCAAGACAATGAAAGAAGCAAAAAGAAAAGTGTCACTTTTATTTATTTCCAGGCATATGAAAGTGATACAAAATGCTCTCTTATACAATAAGATTGAGTGTTACAGTTAAAACGCTCTCTTATACAATAAGATTGAGTGTTACAGTTAAAACGCTCTCTTATACAATAAGATTGAGTGTTACAATTAAGGAGTACAAAGAAGTCCCTCTCTCAGAGGCCGTACTCACTCCTTGAAGCTGCATCTGATTCCCAGTGCACGATGTCTGGAAAAGCGCCAAACTGTGGCGACAGTTGGAGCCGATTGCACTAGCCCTAGCTGGCTAAGCTAAGAGCAATGGTGTTCTTGAGGTCCGGTGGCAGCAGAAAGCCCTGCAACCTTCATTCATGAGCATCTCTTTCGCCAGAAGGCCATCCAACAAACATGGAGTGTCCTCGATGTCACTTCTGGGGTGAGAGAGGAAGGGGATGCTAACCACCACTATATCCACCGTAACCCCCTCGCCGCCATCCTTACCCTGACCATCCCTTACCAGCAGGCATGACTGGTGCGTCGCATTCAAAGAGATCTTGGCGAGGGTTAAGTCCCCGACAAGGGCCATGACTTCTTCCCTTGTAGACGACGAGGACCATGACTTCTTCCCTTGTAGATGAACATCGAACGAGTTCGCCGACCGGAATATTCTTCCAGGGGCCCAGCGAACCTGAAAAAGGACAATCAAGCCTACCTACAAGGAATAAACAAGGGGGTTAGAAAATCTGGAACTTAGTATACTTCAACAAAGAAAACTAAGTGACAGACGCGGCTATTGTCGAAGACTTCAGACGCGGGAATGAGCCCGCGCAGTGAGTCAAAATACCGCGTCAACAGAAGCAGATGCGAATCAAAACTGTGCCACACACAGGATTCAAACGCGGTCTCATTTTGCGCCCGCGCCGAAAACACAAGGCGCGAAAGGACTCAGACGTCGAAAATTGCCATCTCCCTGTTGAGGGAACAGGGGTTGCAAAATTCGGGTCTGAAACCTTCAGCCCGAGTTGGAATTCATCCAAGTCAGTGGCCTTAAAACGCGAGCTTCATGAGCAAAGTCAGCGTCAAGCGCCAAAGACTTCTGTACTCGCGTCCAGCGAAGTTTAAGTCGGCGGCGCAAATTCCAGAAGGAATGCACCAACTCAGACTTCATGAGGAAATCCAGATGATGATGATGCCAAAGTGCAAACTTGGGTGGACTAGAAACATCACGGCAAGTCGGGACGGCATACCAGCAGAGGCCTCTGTCAAGAGTTTAACTCTCTGCATCAGAGTATGGACATGGAAGGTGATCAGAGAGACACTTTGTCCTGAAGAGACCAAACAGAAGCATGAAAGCTCTGGGTCACCTTCATCCATGGAGGCAAACCCCTGGTGAAGTCCTTTGAAGGGGGAAGGCAGAAACTCTCAGAGCACTCGCCCTCAAAAAGAACACAGTATGGACTGTTAAAGGAGAGAAGGAACCCCTATTTATAGGCAGCCCCTGATAGCTGTCATTAATGGTTCATTTAATCAAAACCGTCGGCCTTAATGACCACACGACCGTCAAAGTCCAATAGGAGTCTGACGCGTGGAACGTTGCTTCGGGAACCGTCGCAGGCGCTGGTCTCAAACCGCCAGCGCCGGTTTTGCATTAAAAGGCATTAACGCCTGAGTCCAATGAGGAACCAACGCGTGGACAACTGCTTCGGGAAACAACGGATGACCCGGTTTCCCAATCGTCAGTGAAGACTTGACGTTCAAAGATCTCATAAAATCTTTATGTCAGGCCACATGTAACGTCTATATCGATACGCAGATGGGAAAACCGCGTCCCGGAACCCGCGTCTCTTTTTTTTTTTTTTCAGAATGAATGACGTCCACCTGCTTCCAAAGGAAAGTCCGCGTGACTCAGAATCGCGTCCCTTCAGCAAATAGGGCCCATTTTAAGGGAAAGCACTTGACTCAGCAAAGGACTTAGTCCATTCTGAGATTAAGGGGAAAATACTCAGGGCCGCGTCCATCGCGTCCGCTCGAGTCGCGTCTTCATTGGCAGGACAGACTCGCGTTACTCAAAGCTGCGTTTCTCTCTGCGAGTTGACGCCGCCGCGTCTCCCTATGGATTGACGCCGCATCTCACCAAAAGGACTTTGTTCTATCCGAGTTCTTATGAACTGATGACCGCGTCTCTCCATGAATTAACGCCGCGTCTCATCAAAAGGACTTAGTTCTACCTAAGTCCCTATGAACCAATGCCGCGTCTCATCAAAAGGGCTTATTTCTGCCTAAGGGTCAAACGCCGCGTTTCATTTAAAGAACTTGGTCTCACCTAAGTTCAGCATTCACAGTCAGTTAATCAAAGGTTGTGATCAAGAGGTCGAATTCATCCACAGCAAGGCAACAAAGGAGGTGGAACCAAAAACTTCAAAGACTTTTATTATATCAAAAACGATAAAAGCCAATACAAAACACTCTTAGTGAACAGAGTGTCCTTTTCTTAGAAAAAAAAGAAAGGCTACAAGTCCTGGTCCGCCAAAGAACGGATTTGCTCTCTAAGGCGATGTATCTTATGTTGACGCGCCTTCTCAACCTCCATGAGAGCTCGGGCCCGCAGATCCGCTTCAGACAAAAATCCCTGCGCTTGCACTCGGAGGGATTCCAGCTCGGACGAACGAACAGAGAGGTCCGCTTCAGCTTGCGCCTTGGCGACCTCTAACTCCGCTAGCCTCTTTTCAGAGGTAGCAAGCCTCTGTTCGTTGAAGACAATCATGGCCTCAGCCCTGGCTATAACAGCCCGAGAGTCAAGGATAGCCTGCTTGGCGGCCTGTATGATCGTCTCTGACTCCTCGGACTCAATCGCCAGCCTTTGGTAATCAGCCTGGACACGTTCAAGAAGACGAGTGCTATCGGTTATCTTCTCCTCCACCTCCCTTCGCTCCTGCTCTTGAGCAACAAGAAGCCTGTTCAGCGTTTCTTGGGCTTCGTGGGATGAACCGGCATCATCCTCCAGGGATCGAAGCTCTCTCAGGTGCTGTCCCAGCTGATCCACCAGCAGCTGACTCGCCTGGGCTAGCGAAGGGCCTCCGGCCAACTTGATGTTCTCGACCTGGTTTCCGAGAAACATCTGGGCGAAGTCAAGGGAGCTACCCCTAGTCAGGACGAAATCGATGCATGTTCGCATCGAGGTAAGGAACTGCTGCACCGCCTGGCGTGTCAAAAGCTCCATGATATCATCATCCGAAGTGCTCCCCGATCCCTTTTCTATCACGGGGTGGGGGATGTAGATCGGCTCTGTTGGTGCAAGAATTGAGCTGACCACGGGTACGGCAGGAACAGGAGCAGCCACTGGCGCTTCTGGGGGTACCACTTCTGCAGGAGCCTCCACAGCCGATGACAGGGTGGTGAGCTCGACCTCCTCAGAAACCTCAGCCAAGGCTTGGGCCGTGTGGCCTTCCGGGAGGACACTGACCGTCAGACTCTCTACCTGGGCCCCCTCAGTTCTCTCTGCAAGTTATCTCAATATTAGCCAGAATGGTAAAAAGAGAAACATCCGAGATATCAAACTTCCTTACCAAGCTGGAGGTCCAGAGATGTCGAATCCTTGGGCGAACCCTGCAGAGGAGAAGTCTCCCTGACTTCAGTGGTGGCCTCCTCTTCCTGCAGAGGAGAAGTCTCCCTGACTTCAGTGATGGCCTCCTCTTCCTGCAGAGTAGAAGGCTCGGCAGCTGGAGCCTCAACTCCTTCCGGCTGGGTCAACTCTTGCACCATCTCCTCGATATGCGAGGAGGTTGCAGCCTCGGTATCCTCAGCTAATCCTGCAGCATAAAAGGAGAATGTTAAAGCCTCCTCTTCAAATGAAAAGGGAAATCAGGTTAGAAGGTGAAAAGAATACCTTCGGCGGGAGTAACTGCCGCCAGTGGTGATACCGTCAACGGCTCGCACTCATGTATTTCCTCCTCCGAGATGTGTGAGAATTTGCTCGGATCAGGAGGAGCGAGTTCGTCACCATAGTCGACCTCATCCTCAAATCGCTTTCCTCTGCGGATAAGGAAGACGACAGTTCAACGTGAGAAGCCTCGGTAGCCGGAGCCTTACCTCTAAACACCCCAGTGGTAGGGCTGGGGTCAACCATCCGAGGACTGGAGATGAAGACAGAAGGAGACCCAGGCTGTTGTGCCTCATCCCTCCTCTGAGCTGAGGAAGACTCAGGCTGAGCTGAGATCCCCGGAATCTCAACATCGCATCCGCTCATTATATCGACCTCGAGCTGCTCGGTCTCGTCAGTGGCGGTGGGTCTGTCAGCAGGCTTCCCTTCCTCTGCAATCCTGAGGCTCCTGCGGTGTAACCTGCGGGCATGGACCAAGGGAGTGTCATCCTTGTCCACCTCTTCCTCCCTCGGCTCCCCAACACCAGAAGGGATGTCCGCAGATCGAGAGACTGCAGCCGTCAAGTCTCTTCGAACCTTCTTTGGGGCAGGCTCAGCAATGGAAGTAGAGCCTTGAAGACGCTTGCCCACCGCCTGTCGAGCTCTGGTTGGTCGCGGCTCCGCCCTTGTTGCTCGCGGCTCCTCCTTTGACCTTCTCCCGACCTCCCTCAGAGCCTTCAGGTACTGCTCGACGCCTCGCGAGCGTTTACCGGACTCCGACCTTGCTTCGAGATTTGCATTGATACTCTCAATGCATGAATACTCCGGAACAAAGTATGGTGTCTGGTTGACTTGGAAGTACCAGGAGCAGAAACTGAAGCTCATACGGCACTTTGATCCCTCGATAGGCAGACGGAAAGTTGCTCCTGTCCCTCCGGCCACACTGTAGTACCAAGCCCGAGCACCTTCGAACAAGTTCCCTTCGAAGGCGAGTCGAACAATGGGATTGCCGACGTAGAGTTGATCGTAGCCGAACTGTCGGGCGAAACGATTCGGCATGTACGGCTCGATTGTGCATGAAGTCCCTTGCCGGAAAAGCACATATCCGGGCCGAATGTTGATCAACCACCAGAAGACCCCCGTGGACAACCTCGTGAAGTCATCTGGACCCACGAAATCAGTAAATAGATCCCGAAAGATGCACCAGGGATCTCGGGGAAGCAGCGATTGAGCTGGTAGTTCGAAGCATCTGAAATGCACTTCCGGACGAAATACATATAAGTATTACACCAGTCCGAACCCTCCAACCGCTGTACAAAAGGGGCGAAACCCTCACTCCAAGGCACCGGCGTCATCAGGGAAGGGCAGTGCATCACGTACCAAGCCATGAGGTACGTATAAGACAGCTCGATCCGAGGGTTGGGGCGCTTCACCGTCGGCTTCCCCTCTGAGTCAAGGATCGGCTTGCCATGGGAGTCGACAGCCTTCCCGGGTTCGCAGAAAGCCTGGGTTAACGCCCGCAACCCGCTCTGAATGCCAACCACCACGGCCGGAAGAAGGGCTATGGGACTGCCATAGGCCAGGAGCACCGCCGGGTACACTACATCGGCAACAATGACTTCATGTGGCAGTGTCGGCACCACACAGCGCTTCAGCCACAGCATTAAGAAGCCCGCCAACAATGCCGATCGGAGATAGGGGTCCGGGCTTGATGGTGAAAGCTTTCGAAGACCATGTCAGGTTCGAAACCGTCCTCGTTCGAAACCGTGGTGTAGAAGCCTTCAGGAGCCTGGGCGATCCTGTCGTCAATCTCCTCGTCGGAGCTGGGAGCCAATCGGGTTATTGGATGGTCTTTCTTGTTGACATTGTTGAACAAGTAACTGGCTCAAGACAGCTGCTTGATTCCTCTCGACCTCCAAGTGGTCATCTGGCCGCAAATATGGAAATGACATAGCACTTCCCAATAAGTCTCGTATATTTGAGGAGACCCTTTCTTCATCAGGTTGAGCTCCTCAGTGGTTGGGACATATTCCTCATAGGGAGAATCCCTGTTGCCAGCCAGAGACCTCATGCAACTCGTGCAGTGCAAGGCCCATCTCTCCGACTGGGGTGAAGAATGTCCCCGTCAAAGAATTGTAACGCTCAAGGACCCCGAAGAAGTTCTGAGAACTCGGCGGGATACCATACTGCACGGCCCTGACTGCCGGGTACAGTCCCACATGCTCTAGCAGATCTCCAAGATCGGTAAGGACGAAGCTCACCATCCTGCACCACCAATACTTCTCGGTGGAATGAACCCACCCGGGCGCACGGAACTCAACCGAAAAATCACCTCCGCTTTCATAAACGCGTTGAGGAAGGTAGTGCCGAGTTTTGGTATCTCTCCAACTGGGAGCTCAGACTTGCGCGACCCGGGGAACAGGCCGAGAAACCGCCCTATCATGTCCATCATGGCGGTATACCTTCTGGGAGCCCAAGTCACCAAGGGTAATCTCAGGGACGTAGCGGGAAACGTCCCATGTTATGTTCCGAGGGACGGACATGTGCTGGAGATAAGACAGCTGGAACATCCTCTCCATGTCTGGAAGAAAGAATCTTCTATCCCCTATCTGACGGAGCCATCTATAATTTCCGTCATACATGGAATAGCCGCCATCGCCGATACGATCTCCGAAGAAGAAGGCAGGCTTCTCCAGTTTGACGCGATCATCCGTTGTGAATGCTGCATCAGTCATAAGCACCCTAAGGGTTATCATATCAACATTGGAGAGCCTTTTCTGGCGCTCCTGTGACTTGTCAGCAGTCACAGGTACTGTCCTTCGTAGCACAAAGGCCAGATCACGGTCAGCACCACCTACATGTCCAAAGTGGCGCTTCTTGGCGAGCGGGGCAGAAGGGTGTGGTACTGCAATAGAAAAGGACACTTAATCAGACACCTTATCAAAAATGCTAAGTGTCTATAGTCCAAACGCAGAAGAGATACTAGACGCAGGAATTATCAAGTCCGCGTCCAGACCTGCGAATCTGCGTCCAAACGCAGAAGAGATACTGGACGCACGAATTATCAAATCCGCGTCCAGACCTGCAAATCTGCGTCCAGACGCAGAAGAAATACTGGACGCAGGAATTATCAAGTCCGCGTCCAGACCTGCAAATACGCATCCAGGCGTGAGACCCGCGGGATCAAATCCGCGTTTTGCAAACCAAGACTTATGAAAAATCTCTAAGTACTTGGGCTCAGGTGCAAAATTCATCAAAAACCTGCACCTGATGAAAAATCTTCAAGTCCGCGTCCGGACTCTTCACAATTAGAAATATTCTAAGTGAAGAATCCGAAATGCAGGACTCGTGGCACCGGGTCATCAAACCCGCGCCTTGGTTATCAACTCAAAGACCGCGTCTGAGACCGCGTCTGAGAATCAAACACGGTTTGTTTTCTGTGTTAATGGTGAAAGCCTAAACGGCGTTATACCTGGGAAAGAGACTGCCTGCGCGGAGGAACCGCCCCTCTGGGCCTCGGCGACGGCGCTCTTGAGGAGGATGCGGTTGGCTTGGTCTTGGGTGCCATTGGTGATTAAGAATCCAGTAATGGAGATGAACAGAGAAAGAAGAACTCTTTTTCTTGAAAACCCTAAACAAGTACGCTCGGAGAAGAAGAGGTATCTCTCTGACTATTGCCATTTATAGGCACAAGGATTCGCGAAGATACGCGGCGCGTGGCTCGATTAGTTCTGCAGCGAGTCATCGCTTGACGCGTGGAAGAAATCATTTTGATGATTCGCGAAGATCATGCGCCATGACTCTGCAGCGAGTCATCGCTTGACACGTGGAACAGATCATTTAATGAACCGGGAAATCTGCGCGCCAAAAGGTGAAATCCCGTCGGTTTCCAGGCCAACTGGCAGTGCAATCATGACATGGCACGGATTCGCACCCGACGGTCGCGTCTCTTCGATGGACATGCCCCGTCATCACCGCCATAAATGCATTCAAAAAGTTGCGTCTCTCTAAGAAGTTCGCGTCTTTCTAGCCCGGCTGAACATCGCGTCTGCTTTATGGAAGATCAGTCGCGTTTTTCATTTTCAAAAGACGCACCCCATGAAAGTCGCGTCTGTAAAGCAGTACTATCTCTGCTCTTCAAAAGAACTGGCGTTCAGTCCTTGCTTCTGCAGATCAGTTCAACAGTACACTGGCACAAGCAGACGATCGTCCACTCCTGGCTTAAAGCGCGTCCATGAGAGACTAAAAGCAATCGAGGAGGTTTAGACTGTGTATCTAGACACTCAATATGATCAACTCTGGTGGCTTCAAAGAGTTCAACAGTACACTCACGAAGACCAACTCCAGATAAGATCAAACCCGAGCATTAACAGTCCAGTCATAGAGGTGAATTCAGCTAAAATCCAAAGTATTTTGAAATCCGTCCCATTTAACTGCGGAATATCGAAAACTTTGGAGGGGGTTCTGTAGGCTGTCTAAAAATCACTAAAAGACAAGCCATTAAAAAGCAGAGTTTCAAGTTCTAGACGCGAAGGCTCACCATCAAGGCGCGAGGGCTCGACACCCGCGTCTCACCATCAAGGCGCGTGGGCTCGACACCCGCGTCTCACCATCAAGGCGCGTGGGCTCGACACCCGCGTCTCAACATCGAGGCGCGTGGGCTCGACACCCGCGTCTCAGCATCGAGGCGCGTGGGCTCGACACCCGCGTCTCGCGCCTCGGTTATAAGCGCCCTGGTTATTGGGCCAGTCACCGCCCACATAGCGGGGAAGTGGGGAAGTTGGCCCCTCATCGTGGAGCATTTTTAGGGGGCACGTTCACCCCCTAGGACCTCTATAAATAGCCTCGGTTGCTATGAGGTCGGGCAATCGGAAGGAATCAGAGAAGAAAGGGGATAGACACAAGGGCGATCAGAAAGACATCTGGCATCGGAAGATCACAGAGAGAGACAGACTGAGACAGGAGAGAGCTCAACTCTTTGTCAAGCTTGCTGCGTACAAGCTGCTCTTTGCCTACCTTCTCTTTGAGAGTTTTGGTAGACAGAGCTGTGCTACTCCCTCTACCAGCCAAAGAGAAGATTCCCTAACGAGCCCGACGGTCATCCGGTCAACGGAGAACAAGATTCACTCTCCACCGCCACACGAAGAACCCAGCACTAAACAAAGGAGGATTCAAGACTCAACATCCTCCCTCCCTTGTAACTGGAAGGAAAAAACAGTTTTGTTGTAATTTTTTCATCTGATTCAAGGAAAATTTTACAGTAAAGACCTCTTTCCCCTTTTTTTCCGGTGCGTACAAGAATCAACTGGCCAAAGTACATAACTGCAGCGAAGACACATCGTCTCTCGCATTCATCAATGAATTATGAGTCACCTGCCTGCTATACACCCATCTTTCAACCACGACAACGACAAAGAAAACTGAATCCACAACATGGAGATCCCTCAATCAACAACTAGGGTCACAGGCAGGGCACTTTTAAGAAGCGACTATTCCCACACCCTCAACAGAGTCTACTCCGAGCCTACTGGGTGGATGACAACTTCAACCTGCTAAATCTCCCGATCCAGGATGTCTTCAAAGTCATGATGGTCAACCGTATGTACAAAGCCATACGACCCTGCTCATCCCAGAGCGAAGGACTACTGCTCCTTCCATAATAATAAGGGACACTGGAGTTCTCAATCACTCTAAAAGTACCTTGAAGATCTTGCAGGGTTATCTCTGAGAGTACATTTTCATACCCGAAGCCTCCTCCGAGGCAGAAAGATAGCAGGAGACCCCATCTTCGAATCGACCACAACATATAGGCACTCAATACAGAGCAGTTGACTAACACCAACCTGACAAATAAGAGCATAGAAGTTCCTCTAATGAATAAAATCTCTCTATATCTCATTCGCTTTTTATGTATTTTATTAAAATCATTTAATAGAAATACATTCTAATTCCTAATAGCTTCCCTACATCCTTCTCAAGATCCGCAGACCTGCTCATCAACCCCCGCTTGGCCAACCTACGAGCTCTTTTCTTTAGAGTCATGATCGTATGTCCGAGGAGGGATTCCCCACTCGAGATCCAATAACTTCAACTTCTGACTCCCAGCCCTCTATGTCCTCCATAGGATCTGCCAACTCGCTCACCAGCTCTATGTGGCCAATTCACGAGCACATCTTCCCGGAGATTTCTGTGTGTTTCGAGGAGGCAAGCCCCCCCACTCGAGCATGACAACACATATATTCATCTCTAAAAACACTCTGGCTCATCCCTACATAGGCTATTGCCAGTCTTAGCTCTATGGTTAAAGGCTCCCTTCAGCCGGAGACCTCAATCTGTGTGTTCTGAGGGAGAAGCCCCACTTGAGAATGATACAAAACAAGCATCTGCCTCCGGCGATCTCTCAGGCTCATCTCTAATTGGGCAACTGCCCTCTAAAAGACTCATCCCCAATTAGGCAACTGCACTCTCACAGCTTATCCCCAGAGGGCAACTACCATTCGGAAAGTTCATTCCCACTGGTTAACTGCCTTGGCTCATTCTCAATTAGGCAACTACTATCCGGATGGTTCATCCTTGATTGGGCTACTGCCAGTTTGTCTATGTTACGAGGAGGAAAGCCCCCACTCGAGAATCATAGTACAAATACATATCTCTAAGTTCCCAAGATTTATTCTCAATTGGGTAACTGCCTCCCGGAAGGCTCATCTCCAATTGAGCAATTGTTACCCAACTTCGTAGCTGAGGGCTCTCCTCACTTGGAATCTTAAGCTTGTGCATTCCAAGACGAGAAACCTCCGCTCTAGAATAATAGCACCAACACTAGCATCCAGGCTTCCCCGTTACCCCCTCCCAGTTGGGTAGCCATTTAAACAGTTCATATCTGTGACTGAAGTCCTCACTTCACTCGAAGGTCAGTGCTTATCGCCCCAGTTCATCTTCGCGACTGAAGTCCTCATTTCACTCGGAGGTCAGCGCCTAACGGCCCAGTTTATCTTCATGACTGAAGTCCTCGCTTCACTCAGAGGATAGTGCCTACCTGTCCATTTTCACGACTGAAATCCTCACTTCACTCGAAGGACAGTGCCTACTAGTCTATTTCTCTGACTGAAGTCCTTGTTGGCCCGGAGGCCTTCCTCTCTAGTTTTGATGATGATTAACTCATGTAGTTATGTTTACTAATAATCTTGTGATTTTAGTTTCAGATCATGTAACAAGATATTAGTTGGTGATTGCTTCAAAAGAGGAGTTTGGAAGCTTTCACTTGGTGATTCCAGTGCCCGAGCATCAAGATCATACCTTTGCACTCGGTGGATCAGTTTGGGATCGAGTCGGCTTGAAGATTGAAGATCATCAAGAAGACTTAGGTATCCTAGTTTAGTTTAGTGTGTTTAGATCCATTTGTAAAGATAAGTATAGTTGATATGCTCAAGTGTACAATAAACAAACGTTTCATGTTTGGAATTGGTTTCCATGAATAGATTGATCAAAACAAGTTTACATGGTTTATATGTATAGTAGATGTATTCTAGTTATACATGCATGCTTAAACTTCCTATACAAACTTATTTGACTTTCCTATTCATGTATTGAAAAATCTAAGTTTGATAAAATACAAGTTTTGGTTTTGGTAAAAATGTTAAAACACAAAATAATTTCATATGCTTGATATTTGAGTTAAAATGTTATCACATGTTTACATATCAATGCAAAATGTTAAAACTATTTTTGGAGATTTTAGAAGAGATAAAAGATTTTCTGAAAAATATTTTTAAACCTATTTCTGACCCAGATTGTGGCTGACAGGCCAGGTCGGTCGACCGCACGGTCGGCCGCACCAAAGGCCGGTCGACCGTTACGGTCGACCGACGTGCACAACCTTGTGCACATCTGGCAGACACTGGGCCGACCGACCAGGCGGTCGACCGGACCAGAGAGCTCTGCTCTCTGTATCTGGGCGGTCGGCCGGACGGTCGACCGGTATGGCCCAACGGTCATATTTATGACCGTTGGCGGTCGACCGGCCGGTCGACCGCAAGCCTGTCAGGCTGCCAGATCAGCCTAACGGCTAGTTTTCTGTTTTAGCCTATATAAACCCCATTTCTTTGGGATTTTGGCTAAGGTTTTTACAAGAGAAAAATTGTTGTTTCCCTAGTGTTTAAAAACAAGTTTTCAAAAGTGTTTTGAACTTTAAACTTCCAATCTTATTTGTTTTAGGTTTTTAGAAAAATCAAGAAAAGAGTATTTTGGGAGATTTGTCTTGGCTTTCATTTTCTATCTTTTACAAGAGTTTTCCCAAGTATTTTTCTTTGAGTTTCTGTTTTCCAAACACCTAGTTTTTCACACTTGAGCCTATCTTCTATCCTAATCTATTTAGGATCTTTGTTTTGTGAAAAAGAGAGTTTGTGGTCTTTGGAACCACTTGTTGTAAACACCCTTACTTTTGTTGTATTCCTCTTTGGTAGAGGTTGATCGGGTGATTGGTTTGCTCCCTCTAGTGAGAGGTGGAGTTTGGTTTGTAACCCTCTTCGGTAGAGGTGTTGTGGTTGTTTGGCTACGGGCCTACCCCTCGGTTGTGAGGCGGTATTTGAGAGAGGAGTTCGGTACTCCCTTGTTGTAACAAATCCTCCTCGGTGGGAGATAGTGGATTGGAAATCCTTCACGGTGGTGAAGGCGGGGATGTAGAGCTAGGGGCTTAAAGCTCGAAACATATCTTGTTGTTAGCGTTTGATCCATTGTCTCCTAACTCTCTCTCTCTTTATTTGTGCATTGCATTATTCATATTGCCATATCATTCATACTTGTGTTGTGCCTTGCATTGTTTCATATTGCTATATCATTTATATGCTTGGTTTGCTTGTGTGTGCCTTACTTGTACTTAACCACAAAAGCTTCATATAGCACCTCAACCCATATCTAGGGGAATCAAAAGGAGTTAGTCCAGAGCCCTTCACGGGGAATTCGGCTACACTTGTTGGTTGTATTAAGTGTGTTGCAATTAGTTTTTAAGCTTCCGCATTTAGCGCATTTAGTTCACTAGGTTAGCACTTACACCTATTCACCCCCCTCCTAGGTGTTTTCAATTGGTATCAGAGCCAACACTCCTAATACTTTAGGCTTAACATCCTAGGAGTGAGATCTTGGTTTGCTAATCTACATTTGCATTTGCTTGTTTGCACACATATAGTTTACATCCATGGACTTCATGACCCCACCTATGTTTGACCCTTCCAACATTCTTGTTTGGAAGACTAGGATGTCCATTACCTCCAAACCCTAGGTTATAAGGTTCACCTTGCCATTACCAAGGAATCCTACCTTAGTGATAGCAAGCATATAGGGGCCAATGCACAAGCCCTTGAGGCCATTAGAAGCACACTTCCTAAAGATTATCTTATGCGTGTTTCTAACATTGATTCCGCCTTTGCAGCGTGGAACAAGTTGACAACCACCACCACCTCCGAGCTTCAAATGCCAATCCAACAAGAGGAGAAATCTAGTGGAGAATCCGAGCCACAATAATGCCATATGATCCAAGGGAATGACTCCCTTGAGGTACAATCGGAAACTCAACTAGATAGTTTTGATTCTAATTCTTCTTGTGATGATTATGATGCCCATGCTTTGAATGAAGAACTCTCAATTGTTTGTGAAAAATTGATTGAAAAATATAAGATTTTGAAAAAGAATAGTCTAGGCCTTGAAAATGAAAATAAAAGTTTGCATTCTAGACTTAACAATGTTTTGCAAGAAAAGGTTGAGATTTATAATGAAAGGGATTCATTAAGATATCAACTAGATCTTGCACTTAAAGAAAATGAGTTTTTAAATCTAAAAATGATTGCCATGTTGTTTTGAAAAATAATGAGGTTTTATCTTCAAAAGTAGATTCTATTTTAAGAGATAACAATATTTTGAAAAATGAAATTGATTTTATCTCAAAAGAATTAGAAATTTGTTTAAAGAAAAATAAATCTTTGAAAAATGATTTGGATTCACATGTTTGCCATGCTAGGGTAGTTCCATCTAAATCACCCATTGCATGCCACACTTCTTCTTTAATTGAAAAAGATATATCTATGCTTAAGAAGAGTGTTGATTGTTTGGGCTCCACTTTGAGCCAATGTGTTGTTGGGCATACACGTTTGGAAACTTTGTTTCGAAAGAAACAAGTTCCATCTATTCATGCACACCATACACGGCATATACATGCTCCTCACGGACACACCCATCACTTGTATGCTCATGTGTACACTTGTACACATTGTGGACGTAAGGGCCACCTTGCTAAATTTTGTTATGATAGATTACATGTTCAAATTTAGCAAATAATTTTGTTTGGGTTAGAGAAGGTACTAACCCCCATGGACCCAATAAGATATGGGTACCAAAGACCACCCCTCTTGTTTATGATGTAGGTGTGGGCTCTCACATGACGTGAGAGTTATGGTACCTTAGAGTGGATGCGTTCCATGCCTAAAGATTACTATTTGGATGCATCACTTTCAAGGGAAGGTTTGGTGGAGAGGACCACCATGTTTTGGAGACAAGGAAAGTTGCCTTCTAGGTTTTGGTAACGATTCCTAACTCCTTATTTTTGTTTACATGCTTTCATATTCATTGTTTATAGCATGTTTTATTGTTTGTAGATTATTATGATAAATGCCATGCTTATTAGATCCTTGACATGCATGTATAGCCTTTTGAGACACCCATGTTTAATATGGATCATTATTTTAGTGTTCTCACCATTTGTTTAGTTATCATGTTTATCATAGGTTTAATAACATGTGAATTTACATAATAATCATGTTTATGTTTTTCATATTGATTTACATCTTGTTTTATGCCTAATGATTTGATTACATGTTTAGATGTTAGTTTTCATTAAGACTAGGTATATATTTGTACATATAGTGGGTCACAAATAAATCTATATATGTTTGAGCTTGAATGCTTATTTGAACCCATTAGATGTGCTAGTATAGTCTAGTTTTGATGATCCATGCATTTTAAACTTGTATTCCATTTTGAATTTCTTTTATGTA
Source organism: Agave tequilana (assembly GCA_038442645.1). Taxonomy (NCBI): domain Eukaryota; kingdom Viridiplantae; phylum Streptophyta; class Magnoliopsida; order Asparagales; family Asparagaceae; genus Agave; species Agave tequilana. The sequence continues at coordinate 27,547 of JAVJIF010006000.1, forward strand.
TTTTGTTTAACTTCATGTATATGTCCATTTTATCCAAATTATTATTATACATATACATCCTTTTGAGCCACGTGCCTTCATACATATATCTTTGTGGACTCGTTATGTTTGGATATGTATGTATATTTTAGTTTGTATAGGACATACATATACCTTGAAGATTAAATAAGTTTTGATGATTTTCTTGTTTCAAGGAATATTGAGCTTAATGGTACATTTTTTATGATTGTGATTTTCACATCTTATTTGTACACTCACATTTATTGTTTACTCATGTTTTATTTTCATGAGTCATATTTGTGCTTAATTGACTTGAGTGTTTTGATATCATGTGGATTTCTTATTTCATGAAAAACAATTTGTTTTTATTCCTTACTTGAAGGATTTCGTACTAGTTACAATTCATATAACTAGTTGTGATATTCTTCATTTGGTAGAGTTTTTCAAACAAACCTTATTTTCATATCTATTTTTGAACACCTCTACCATCCACGGGCGGATGGATGGGCGATCATGCTCATGTATGCTTTATATTGAAAATCATTTTAAACTTGAACATGATTGGGTGGTAGTTATATGATGTATACACTTGATCATTATTATTGTTTCAATTGGTATCATTGAAATTCTTTCAATTGGTATCAATTTTGACCTTTCTTGTATACTCATATATGGTTGTTTGTATGTATGTATGTTTTTTCAATTTCAATAGTATCAATTTCGATTGATATTATATTTTTCATATATATATATTTTGTTTTTGCTAAGCTTGAACTTCAACTTTGTTTCAATTGATTCAATTTTCAATTGGTATCTTATTACAAGCTTATGCATGTGTTTTGTTGGTATTTCATAAACGGGGAGAAAATTCGATTTTCATATTTCAATTGGTATTTGTATTTCCACTCCCTTACTTTATGATAGAAAATAAAAGTTTAAATTGATATCTGTAGGCTGTCTAAAAATCACTAAAAGACAAGCCATTAAAAAACAGAATTCCAAGTTCTAGACGCAAGGCTAATTTTGGCCGCGTCTCAGCAGCATCAAGGCGCGAGGCTCGACAGCCGCGTCTCAGAGCACCAAGGCGCGAGGATCGAAACCCGCGTCTCAGCCAACACTGCAGCGTCAAGGCGCGATGGTCGAAAACCGCGTCTCAGCAGCACCAAGGCGCGAGGGTCGAAACCCGCGTCTTAGCAGCATCAAGGCGCGAGGGTCGAAACCCGCGTCTCAGCAGCTCCAAAGCGCGTGGGTTGACACCCGCGTCTCAGTTGTAACCGTCCCGGTTTCGGGGCCAATCACGGCCCACATAACGGGAAAAGTTAGCACCCATTATGGAGTATTTTTAGGAGGCACGTACGCCCTGAAACCCCTATAAATAGCCCCATCGCTATGAAGAAGGGGACAGTCGGATTGACAGTCGGATGATTCTTGGGAGAAAAGAGCTCTGAGAGAAAAGAGAGAGAGTTTATCCCTTCAGAGAACTTGCTGTGCTCAAGTTAGCCTTTGCCGACAATCTCTTCGAGAGTTTTGGTCGACAGAGCTGTGTTACTCCGTCACCCACCCGAAGAGAAAAGCTCCGGAAGATCTCGACGTTCACCCGGTCAACGGAGAACAAGATTCACTCTCCACCGCCACTTGAAGAACCCAGCCTTAAACAAAGGGAGGATTCAAGACTCAACATCCTCCCTCCCTTGTAATCGGAAGACTGATCTGTTGTAATTTTCTATCCAATCAAAAGAATTTTACAATCGAATCCTCCTTTTCCAACGCATACAAGAGATGGCGACTCTGCTGGGGACTACATTTGTCACTGACGAACAAATCGTGGCGCAAGATGACGTCCTCCATAAGGGGAAGATGGTCGAATCGCTCGTTGTCGAGTTCGACCAGGCAAAGTATGAAGAGTTTCTCTCTTTCGGCTCCAAGAGCCCAAGGACCCGCGTCTGCCACAGGGTCTCGACTAGGAATGGCCCCGAAGTCCGATCTGAGGCTCTCTCGGGCGCTGCTGCTGCAAAGGGTGTCGCAGCCAACTGTGCCAAGCAGGATACACGCGCCAACTTCTCTCAGGAGGCCCGCCTGGTCTCAGGCACAACAGCCGTTGCGACCAACCGCGCCATGCGGAACACACGTGTCAGCGTCTCTCAGGAGACCCGCGTGGTCAAAATCTCTGGTGTCCAGCCAGTCCACCCTCTCCCTCAGCACCAAGTCGTCGTTGGTTTCTCTCCACCTCCACGACGCAGCCGAAACGTTGAGCGTCGACAGAGGAGGCGTGCGCGTCAACTGCAAGTTGGAACTTCTGATTGTCCAACTGAGGCAGGACGCAAAGTTCAATCCGGCGCCTTGGCCGCGCCACGTCCAGCACTCGAAGTCCGCGTTTGGTGGCCCAAACGCGAGACTCCCCAAATTAGGCCCTCTGAAGTCCAACTCACCAAATGCCAAGACGAAGCCTGCGCGCCTCGTCAAGTGCAAGAGGCACGCGCCCTTAGGCGTGGGGCCCAGCAGCCCACTCACTCTCAAACGTCCCTGCCCCGACGCACCAAACAGCAACGCGACAGCCACGTCTCTTCTCAACAGAGACGCCAGGCACGCGTCCTAAAGCTGCGACGCGAGAACCGCGTCTCTGAATCCTGCGTCCAAGCTGTACAGCGCAAGGATGCATCCCGCCCTTGAAGTTGCGAGGCTAATCTCTTCGATCCTCTTCCCATGGATCTAAGGGATTACTTGACAAAGAAAAGAAGTGCTATCAAACCACTTCATCATGTTGCTGCCAACGGCTCATCTCCATGCTCTCTGAGTGCCGTTGCGGTTCAGGCGCGAACCAGCAGTCCTTAGTTAGACGGCTGACCCTGATTCCCCCATCAGCCAAAAGAAGACGCTCTTACAGGCGGAGGATCTTCTCTGACACTGAGTATCCAGAGCTCACTGCTAACATGGCGAGCAGGAGCAGGGGAAAACAGCCTGTAGTCAGCTCCGACGAGTCTGACTCTGAACCGGAAGGAGTGTACCGACACACTCGCACCCGGACCGGGCCATTCCCCCGATCAACTACAATGCCCTAGCCCGGGGCATTGAGATTAACGACTCGCACTCTGCCATTGCAGAGTCGCAGGCTTCAAACTCTTCTATAGAGAAAGAGGCCTTCACATACATGACGAGCACTCCTGAGGAGACCGCCAGGCGCTTGGAGCAGCAAGCCCAGGTCCAGAAGGAACAACTCGAGATGATTCGTGCTTAGCAAGAATCCATCGACTCTCTCAAGCAGATGCTCGCACAGTTGCTCGAAGACAGGAGGAAATCTCCCCCTAGAAAGTCTAAGGGTAAACGAAAAGAGGGAGAAAGCTTATCTTCCTTACACTCAGAGAAGAAAGAGCAACCCACCTCTGGTTCGTCTAAATCCTCGTCGCAGGAAAAGAACGATCAAGACCAGGGAAAGGTTCATTCTAAAAGAATGAATCAGTTGGAGCAGCGCCTTGAAGCCCTTACCAACCAGAAAGGCCTCCAAGAAGTAGGAGTGGTCCGACCATATCCAGCTGAGTGGGACCTGGTTCCGTACCCACCCAAGTTCAAGGCTCCAACCCTCCAAGCATTTGATGGGAAAGGTTCACCGAACCAACACATCTACTATTTCAAGTCCCAAACTGGGAATGTGGTAGATAACGACGCCATCCTGGCGCGTTTATTCATCGGCACCCTAAAAGGGCTGGCCTTTGAATGGTTCATGAAGCTCCCAGAAGGTTCCATCAAGAACTGGGGTGATTTGGAGAAGCTTTTCTTAACATGCTTCTTTGAAGATGACTCGGAGGTCAACATGCCTACCCTTTTAGCCACCAAGCAGCGAAAGGGAGAGTCTGTTAAGTTTTTCGTGGAAAGATTTCGGAACGTGGCACTCCGTTGTCCGAGCGGTATGACCCAGGTTACCCTGGTGGAAACATGCCGCCATAATCTCCAAACCTCACTCCTTGCTCAAATAGGAGTTGCTGAAAGCCGCACCTGGAAACAATTAGTCCAACAAGGTGAACAGGCTGAGGAGATTGTCGCCCGCGTCAGAGCGGAAGAAAACAAACCCATGCCTGAAAGGTCAACGAGGCGTGCGCCAGACACATCCCTCCAAGCCAAAAGGAAGGATAACTTGGCAGCAGAGACCAAATCCCCTGTCAAACCTCAACCGGTCAAGGGAAGTGGCTCTTCAAGCCAACCACGGGCCAACAAGCAGTATTCCTTCAAGGATGAACATGTCGACTCGCTCTTCAAATTACACAATAAGAGCAATCGACTAAAGCTTCCTGAAGCTAGGCGCCCCGAGGAAGTCGGTAAAACCGACAATCTCAGCTACTGCATGTACCACAGGATGTTGGGACACCCTACCAAGAGCTGTCATGTCTTCAAGGACATCCTTCAGGCCCTGATTGACGCGGAGGTATTGAAACTCCGACCAGAGTAGAAGAAGGTGACGGCTAATATGACGTCAGTCCTCCAGTTTGGAAGGCAACCTCCAACACCCTCTGGAGTAGTCCCTATCCCAAGAGGAGAGCTGAGAATGGTCAACACAGACCCTCACCGCAGCAAGAAAAGGGCTTGGTACCTGTTCCCACACCTCAGGGAGAAGTCATGTGGGTTCATCCCGACCTTATTGATGGCCAGCAATGGACTACTGTAACCAGCAGGAAGTCCAAAGGTAAAGCAAAGGCTTCATCCTGCAACATGGTGTGTGCCTCTTCTCGAGAAGCGGAAACCGATATTCCCTCGCTAACCGACTCAGAAGAGGAGACAATAGTTCTGGCCGCAGAACCCAGTCGGCTGGTGGCAGAAACCCGTTCGGGGCAGCCATATTTGAAAAAGTATGGCGAAACGGCGGTAACTCCTCCAAGACCCGCTGCAGAGCCAGCCAAGCCCTCCACGAAGAAACCCGGGGAGAAAACAGAAAGAACTTCGATTTTCTCGAGTTCTTTCGAAGGACGTAGCGGAAGGATCCACAGCACCTTACCGCTTTGATGTCCTGGCTCAACTAGCCAACATCCCGGCGCGGATTACGCTTTATGAGCTTCTTAGACTATCAAAGTCGACCAGAGAAGCTCTACAAGAAGCTCTGGCTAATGCTGAAATCTTCATGACCCAGCTACCAAAGGAGGAAGATGTAGAGGATTGCCTCCACGCCTCCCAAAATATTCCCTGCATCACCTTCACGGCAGAAGACATGCAAGTCAAAGGGAAGCATGATCGACCCCTTTACTTCGCAGGGTATATTGGATCATCTGAGGTGAACCGCATACAGGTAGATCCCGGGTCTGCATTGAGCATTATGCCTCGCAGGGTCATGCAACTTCTCGGGATTCCTACTCATCGTTTGAGCCCTACCCAAACGACCATTTATGGGTTCAATGCCAATAGTACCCGTCCAATGGGGAAGGTCAAGCTCAAATGCCAGATTGGAGACCTAAGGTCAGAGGTGACATGCTACGTCATAGATGCTGACACCTCCTACAATCTACTGCTGGGAAGACCCTAGATTCATCGCAATTCTATCGTTCCCTCTACTCTCCACCAAGTCATGAAATACATTGACGGGAATGAAAATGTGCGAACGCTGATTGCCGAGAGGCATCCGTTCAAGGGAGTGGAGAATTATTTCACAGATTCCCTCCAATATTAGGAATCTGTGGAAACAGATGAAGTCCCGCAACCAGAGGAACCAGACTCTGGCAATGAAGCCGACACCGAGCTGGAGGAGGATGAGTGTGTGTGGGAACTAGATCCACCTATAACGGGCATTAATAGGCCCGATGTTGATAATACCTCCACCGATGATGTAGGCGGATGGTATATTAATGAAGATTTAGATCTGGCGTATTTTTCTGTGTTTGCTTCTGATTCAGTGCCGTCAGACACTAGTACCGACGTGGATGACGATCTCTGGTCGGCAATGGATGCTTTGACATCGTTGCATGTACCAGTGAAATCGTCCTTCAAAACATGTCGAAATGTCGGCGATGCGCAACAATCAATATTCATGGTTCCAGCGAGAAGGAAGGGCCAAAGATCAATTCTTTTCGGACGAATTGAATCCGAACCAATGACTCATGAAGAATCAGAAAGCGAGCAGGAATCCCCTCAGTTCGGTCATTATGAACCAAAGGCACTCAGAATGATGAAAAATATGGGGTATGACCTAACCGCCAGACTCGGGTTGAACTTTGGCAAAGGAAGGAGAACGCTACTTCGATCCTTTGTGCCGAAAGGGAAAGCACCTGATTATTATCATCAGACTCGCAGGGGGTTGGGCTATGTGTCAACTCCGATCCCATCAGCCTCTGACTCTGAAGAGACATGGAGCCATGATTACTCATCAGGCACGTCCTCGTGGGAGTCAGATGCTAGTGTCGGCAACATCTTCAAAGAACTTTCAGTGAACATGGTTTCAACAAGCCACCTGGAAGACGGAGATGAAGAAATGATCCAATCCGATACAGATCCTTAGATCAAACATTTAAATACTCTTTGGGATACCCGCTTTGAACAGCGAGAGCCACCCAAAGAAGACAAGGTTGTTCAGATCAATCTAGGAGATGAGGCTAACCCTAAGCCCATCTTCATAAGCGACGGCCTGTCACCGTCGGAGAAAAAGGATCTAATATCTCTTATTCAAGAGTATAAAGACGTCTTCGCCTGGAATTATGAAGACATGCCTGGACTTGATCCTCAAGTGGCTATGCACTGCCTCAACATCAATTCGGACGTAAAGCCTGTCAAACAACAACAGCGACGATTCCGCCCAGAGATAATGGAGGCGATTCAATCAGAAGTCAGAAAGCTTATAGATTCTGGCTTCATCAGGGAAGAACAACATCCCGACTGGGTAGCCAACATCGTCCCCGTTGCCAAAAAGAACGGAAAGATCCGAATCTGCATTGATTTTCGTGATCTGAATGAGGCCTGCCCCAAGGACGAATTCCCACTGCCAATCACAGATGTCATGATTGACAATACATGTGGATTTGAATGAATGTCCTTCATGGACGGATTCTCAGGATATAATCAAATTAAAATGTATCATGACGACGAAAAGCACACCTCCTTCAGGACACCACTGGGGGTCTACTGCTATACCGTCTTGCCCTTCGGACTGAAGAATGCGGGGGCAACATATCAAAGGGCTATGAACGCCATTTTCTATCAGCAAATGCGCAAAACAGTGGAATGCTATGTTGATGACATTGCGGTAAAAAGCCGCGCTAAAGGTGATCATGTCACTGATCTAAAGGTTGTCTTCGACATCATGCGGGCCTATCAGTTGAAGATGAACCCTACCAAATCCTTCCTGGGGGTGGCCAGCGGCAAGTTCCTAGGGTTTGTAGTGACTTCCACAGGAATTCATTTAGATCCGGAAAAGATTCGTGCTATCCAGGTGATGCAACCTCCGAGGAATCTCAAGGAACTCAGGGGATTGCAAGGACGATTGGCATACATCCACAGGTTTATCTCAAATCTCTCCGGAAGATGCCAACCCTTCGCTAAGATAATGAAGAAGGGTGTTTCGTTCATTTGGGACGACGCTTGCCAATAAGCATTTGAGGAAATCAAGCAATACCTCACACAACCACCAGTCCTTGCAGCCCGATATCCGGAAAACCTTTCCTGGTATACGTCCGAGCAATGGATCATTCTTTGGGAGCTCTACTAGCTCAGAATGATGATCAAGGACGAGAGCAAGCGATCTACTATCTGAGTAGAACAATGATCGGAGCCGAACATCGGTACAACCCGATCGAGAAGGAATGTTTGGCGCTGGTGTTCGCCATTCAGAAAATGCGACACTATCTGGCAGGCCAAACCATAAATGCATATCAAAAGTCAACCCCTTGAGGTTACTCATGACAAAGTCTTCATTACTAAATGGCCGACTGACAAAATGGGCCATATTGTTATCTCAATATGAAATGCACTTTTTACCACAGAAGGCCGTTAAAGGACAAGCAGTGGCGGATTTTCTGGCTGAGCATCCAGATCCGAGGGCAACCAAACTTTATGACGATCTCCCAGACGAGGTCGCTGAAGCCTGCCGACCCAGACATCCTTTGAAAAATAGGTGTGGCAACTTTTCTTTGATGGTGCATCAAGAACAAGCCCAAAAGGACACATAGTCGCAAGAGTAGGAGTAGTACTCGTCTCCCCACAGAACTATGTGATTCCTCGAGCTGTCTCATTAACTGAGCCGTGTTCCAACAATGTGGCGGAGTACAATGCTCTTTTGATTGGGATGCAACTCGCCGATGAGATTGGCGTTAAAAATCTCGAGGCATATGGTGATTCCAAACTCATCGTCAGCCAGGTTCGCGGGGAGTACGAAGTCAGACATGAAGACCTAGTACCCTATTACAACGCGATCGTCCACATGGCTGGGAAGTTTACAAACTTCTACATCGACCATGTACCGCGCAGGCAAAATGCGCATGCAGATGCACTGGCATCCCTCGCTGCCTCTTTAGCTCTTCCGGCTGGAACAGTGGAGAAGATATTTGTCCACAGCCACGACCTGTATTGCCCGAAAATTGCTCCTGAGGATTACCAGGAGCCAACAGGGATTCTCAAAACAAAGAAGCGCTGGAATTGTCAATCGGTCCAGAGCCTAGAGACTGGCGATTCTCTTACATCGATTATGTCCTGTATGGCATCTTGCCTGAGGATACCAAGGAAGCGGCTGCCATTCGAAGGAAAGCCCCCAAATTCTACTATAATGCGATTACACGAACACTGTATCGTCGATCGCATGACGGGATCCTGCTTCGCTGCCTTTCACAAAAAGAGGCACAGGAGGTATTGAAAGAAGCCCATGACGGCATGTGTGGAGCCCATCAACCTGGCCCAAAACTTGCATACCGACTCCAAAGGTTGGGATATTATTGGCCCAAGATGATCGCTGACGCCATCACCTATGCCAAAAGATGTCACGCCTGCCAAGTACATGGCGATTTCATCCATCAAGCACCAGGCTACCTTCACTCCACGGCTTCTACTTGGCCATTTGAATGTGGGGAATGGATGTGGTTGGCCCTATCAGCCCACCATCATCAAAAGGACATCGGTTTATTTTGGCAATAACCGATTACTTCTCTAAATGGGCCGAGGCCATTCCTTTGAAGGAGGTAAAATCGTCTAACGTGATCAAGTTTGTGAAACATCACGTTATTTACCGTTTCGGCATACCTCGGCGAATTATCCATGACAATGGACCCCAGTTCATCAGCCAGGCTTTCCAGAAATTCTGCCATAAGTTCAGAATTCAGAGTGTGTCCTCAACGGCATACTATCCTGCCGCTAACGGCCTCGCAGAAGCTTTCAACAAGACCATTGGCAAGCTTCTCAAGAAATTCGTCTCGAAAAGTCAATGTGATTGGGACGACAAGCTGGGTGAATGCTTATGGGCCTACCGCACAACTGTGCGAACCCCAACTAAAGCTACGCCATTTTCTTTGGTATATGCGTGTAAGCCGTCCTTCCACTCGAAATCCAAATTCCATCTCTACGCGTCGCCCTGACAGCAGAGATGACAACAGAGGAGAAGCATCGACAGCGACTCCAAGAATTGGAAGCCTTGGATGACAAACGTCTGCAGGCCCAACAACAAATTGAGCTTTACCAAGCCCGGATTACCAGAGCCTTCAACAAGAAAGTCAAAGTGCGAACTTTCAAGAAAGGCGACCTTGTCTTAGCCGTCAGAAGACCCATGGTGATGACGCACAAGACAAAAGGAAAATTCCAGCCCAAATGGGAAGGACCATTCGTAGTAGAGTCAGTCTACTCAAATGGATCATATCGCCTCATAACTTCAAATGGCGATACACTCATGATGCCGATCAATGGCAGATTCTTGAAGAAGTACTATCCTTAATAGTACTCCTCCTCTGATAAAGTTCAAAATTACACCTCTGATCAAAACAAGAAGAGTTTCTTCATTAAAACATCCGACGCCTCCGACGGCTAAAGATAGAGGAAAATGTTGGCTTTTAAGCCCAACATAAATCTTCGACAACTCATCATGCTGAGGGGAATAGCATGGCTAGCCCAACTCAAACGGTAGTTGGTAAAGGCATATCAAACCATTGACAGCTGAGGATTTGCTAAAAATCCTAAGGGACATGTTCCCATTTGATCCGACGCCTCCAACGGCTAAGGATAGAGGAAAATGTTGGCTTCTAAGCCCAACATAAATCTTCGACAACTCATCATGCTGAGGGGAATTGCATGGCTAGCCCAACTCAAACGGTAGTTGGTAAAGGCACCTCAAATCCGTTGACAGCTGAGGATTTGCTAAAAATCCTAAGTGGACTTGACTCCACTCTCCCCTCCAAAATCCCTTACCAATTCTCATCCACAGAATGGTAGGTCTACAAAATACAGTCGTTGCCAAGTTAACACTATACCTCTGGCACTTCAAATTCCACTTGCCAATTCTCATCAATAGAATGACAAGTCTTCAAAATTGCTCATAACGCAAATCCAAATTTGTCAAGTTAACACTATACCTCTGACATTTTTAAACTTCACTTGCCAATTCTCATCAATAGAATGACAGGTCCTCAAATTGCTCATATCGCAAATCAATTTCTGTCAAGTTAATACCACACCTCTGACAAATTACTGTTAAGTTAACATTATACTTCTAAACAGTACATCGAGTTTCTGTCAGGTTAACATCACACCTTTGACAGTCACCTTTCTTCAGACTTCCATATCGAAGCTGAAATGAACGATGCTAAGTTTAACACTACACCTCTAGCATCCAGGTCATCGCCAGGTTCAACAATACACTTACGGCCACGACCTTTCCTCGGACTTCCTCGCTGAAGTCGAGATGACTAATGCCAAGTTCAAAATTACACCTCTAGCATTACCCTCATTGTCAAGTTAAACATTACACCTATGACAGTGACACTTTTAGTTTTCCCAAATAAAACTGAAAAGCTTTTGAGTCAAGTTAATATCACATCTCTGACTTACATTCTTGTCAAGTTAACATTACACTTCCGACAATACTACATTCAACCCGTTAAGTTAATATCACACCTCTAACGGTAAAGACTTTCCTAGACTCCCCGCAAGCCTAGTCTCACTTGTTGTTCTCCTTAACAGAACAACAACTCTAAAAAAAAAATTGTTAGGTTAACATTACACCGTTAACAGTGTTTTCATCAACTCTCCAGTCGAGCTTAACCCTTTGATAAAAGCTCATCTTCCCTGGGGGTACCAATTTAACCTGTCACTTTCTTTTTATAAAGTGGCAGGCCCACCAAAATTATCTTATCTCTGTCAAGTTAATATCACACCTCTGACAGCATTGTGGTGTTCCTGAAATAGGATCTTTTCTCCACAAAATTTGACTTGTTAAAATTTTCATCATAGTTTTGACAAGCCAAAAATTCTTTGCTTCTATGCGTCTGACCAAAAAGAAACAAGAGGGTTCAAGACAATAGACGAGGCAAAAAGAAAAGTGTCACTTTTATTTATATTCAACATATGAAAGTGATACAAAACGCTCTCTTATTCAATAAGATTGAGTGTTACACATAAAGGAGTACAAAGAAGTCTCTCTCTCAGAGGTTGCACTCACTCCTTAAAGCTGTGTTTGATTCCAAGTACAAGATGTTTGGAAGGGCGCCAGAATATGATTGAACATTGTGGCGACGATCAGAAGCTGGTTGCACCACGATGCATGATGTAAACATCGAAGAAGTCCCTGGTTGATCGAGAACAATGGTGTTTCTTGAGGTCGAAAGGCAGCAGAGTCTTCTGATTCCACCTGACCATCCGAAGTGGGGGTATGGTCCTTCGTTGATGAACATCTCTTCCACCAGAAGGTCATCCAGTGAGCATGGAGTTTCCTCGATGTCACTTCTGGGGTAAGAGAGGAGGTTTTGAGACCTCACAGGGGATGCTACCCACCATTATATCCACCGCTACCCCGCCGCCATCCTCACTCTGACCATGCCATGCCAAGAAGCATGACTGGTGCATTGAATCCAAAGAGATCTTGGCGAGGGTCCGGTCCCAATCTCCTGAAGGCAGGAGTCATGACTTCTTCTCCTGTAGTCGACCATCGACCAAGTTCGCTGGCCGATATATTCTCCCAAGGGCCCAGCGAACATGAAAAAGGATGATCAAGCCTACCTGCAAGAAGCAACAAAATTAGAAGATCTGAAGCTTAGTATACTTCAACAGAAAAACTAAGTGACATACACAGTTATTGCTGAAATCGTTAGACGCAGGAATGACCCGCGCAGCGAACATCTGCGGCGGCAGAAACAGACGCGAGCAAAGCTGTGACAACATACAGAGTTCGACCACAACTTTGTACCCGCGTCTAAAATATGAGACGCGAAGAGAATCAGACGCGAAAATTGCCGTCTCCCTGTCAGATGAACAGGAGTTGCAAGATTCAGGCCTGAGACCTCCAGTTTGAGTTGAAATTCTCCTAAGTCGACAGCCTCAAGACGCGAGCTCTATGTGCAAAACCTGCGGCCAGGTGCCTAAGTCTACTATACTCGCGTCCAGAGAAGTCTAAGTCAATAGCGCAACTTCCAAAAGAGGAAGGCACCAACTGACTTCAGGAGAAAATCCAGATGATGAATCTCTTTAAGAGATATCAAAATTCAGACTTAGTTGGACTAAAAATGTCATGGCAAACCGAGAAGGCGTACCCGCAGAGGCCTCTATTAAGAGTTGAATTCTCTGCATTGAAGCGCGGACATAAAAGGAGCTTAAAGAGACGCTTTCTGTTATTGAAATCACTTGACAGTGGTAATCTTCTGAAGAGACCAAACAGAAGCATGAAAGCTCTGGGTCATCTTCATCCATGGAGATGCCCCTGGTAAAGTCCTTGAAGGGAGAAGATGGAGTCTCTCAGAGCACTCGCTGTTAAAAGAGAATAGTCCAAGTATGGGACTGCTAAAGGAAGGGGGTAAGCCCTATTTATAGGCAGCCCATAATAACCATAATTAATGGTTCATCAATTAGAACCGTCGGCCTTAATGACCGCACGACTGTCAAAGCCCAATGGAAAGCTGACGCGTGGAGCGTCGTTTCGAGAAGCATCGAAGACGCTGGTCTCCAACCGCCAGCGCCGGTTTGGCATTAAAAGGCATTAACGCCTAAGCCCAATGAAGAACCGATGCGTGGACAACCGCTTCAAGAAACAACGGATGATGCGGGTTCCCAATCGTCAACGAAGACTTGACGTTTGAAAATCTCACAGGATCTTTATGACAGGCTACACATAACGCCTGGGAAGTTGCGCCAAACGCAGATGTGACAGCCGCGTCCAGAGGCTCGCGCCTCTTTTTCAAAAAGTGGCGTCCTCCTTCATTCCAAGTTAGAAGACCCTTCGCGTCTCTTGGATGACTCAAAGTTGCTTCGCGTCTCTCGGACGACTCAAGGTTGCGTCCATTAACAAAAGGGACTCATTCTGGGGGTCTCAGTGGGAAAGCACATAAAGCTGCGTCCCGAAGCTTATATCTTCAGCAGAGAAGGCCTATCACCTTCACAAGTGTCTTGGAGCTGCGTCTACATGGATGATGATGGGTCTTGCACCGAGTCTCAGCGTCGCGTCCCTGACTGCGTTAATTTTAAGGGGCGTAAGACCACATTCTTAATGTATCCTGAACTCTGCGTCTGGATAAAGTTAAGGATTGCGGCCAGTGAATCACACTCAAAGCTGCGTCCTTCGCGTCCGCTTGAACCGCGTCTTCGCTGGCAGGTCAGAATCGCGTGCCTCAGAGCCGCGTCTCTTTTAATAAATCGACGCTGCGTTTCATCAAAAGAACTTAGTTTTACCTAAGTTTAGTATTCACAGTCAGTAAGGGAGCACAACCAAAATCTGTGATTGAGAGGTTGGATTAATCTACAGCGGGGCAATGAAGGTGGAACAAAAATTTCAACGACTTTTATTATTCAAAAATGATAAAAGTAGATACAAACACTCTTGGTAAATAGAGTGTCCTTTTCTTTACAAGAAGAAAAAAAAAGAAGGCTAAAAGTCCTGGTTCGCCAAAGAACGGATTTGTTCTCTAAGGCGATGTATCTCATGTTGGCGCGCCTTCTCAGCCTCCATGAGAGCTTGGGCCCGTAGATCCTCCTCGGATAAAAATCTCTTTGCTTGTACTCGGAGGGATTCCAGCTCGGAGGAATAAACAGAGAGATTTGCTTCAACTTGCACCTTGGCAGTCTCTAACTCCGCTAGCCTCTTTTCAGAAGTAGCAAGCTTCTGTTCATTAATAACAATCAAAGCCTCAGCTCTGGCTATAACAGCCCAAGAGTCAAGGATAGCCTGCTTCGCAGCCTGCATGATCATCTCGGATTCCTTTGACTCGACCGCTAGCTTTTGATGATCGGCCTGAAAACCTTCGAGAAGACGGGTCCTTTCGGTTATCTTCTCTTCCACCTCTCTTCGCTCTTACTCTTGAGCAGCAAGGAGCCTATTCAGAGTTTCCTGGGCCTCGTGAAATGAGCCAGCATTCTCCAGGGATCGAAGCTCCCTCAAGTTATATCCCAACTGCTCCACCAGCAGCAGACATGCCTTGGCTGGTGAAGGGCCTCCGGCTAAACTGATGTTCTCGACCAGGTTCCCGAGAAACATTCGGGCGAATTCAAAGGAGCTATCACTAGATAGGATGAAATTAATACATGATTGCATCGAGGCAAAGAACTGCTGCACCATCTGGCGTGTCAGAATCCCCATGGTATCACCACCTAAAGTGCTCCCCGATCTCCTTTCTATCACGGGGTGAGGGATGTAAGCCGATTCTTCCGGTACAGGAGTCGGGCCGACCACGGGTGCGGCAGAAGCAAGAGTAGCTGCCGGCGCTTCTGGGGGTACTATGTCCGTAGAAACCTTCGCAACCGATGAAATGACAGTAAGCTCGACCTCTTCAGGGTCCTTGGCCGAGGTCTGAGCTGTACGGCCTCCCGGGTAGGCACTGACTACCAAGTCTCCTACCTGAGCTTCCTCAGTGCCCTCTGCAAATTACAAGAATATCAGCTACGATAGTAAAAGGAAAACATTCAAAATATCAATATTTCCTTACCTAGCTGAGGGTCCAAAGATGGCGAGTTCTTAGGCGAATCCTGCAGGGTGGAGGTCTCCCTGACTTCGATGATTGCCCTCTCTTGAGGCATCCCAGTAATTGGAGCCTCAACTCTCTCCTGCTGGGCCAGCTCCTGTATCATCTCCTCGATCTGGGAGGAAGCAGCGGCCTCGCTAACCACGACCAGCCCTACGATATGAAGCCAAATAAAAAAAAAACGTCAAAATCCTTTTCCTAGTTAAAAGGATGAGTTAGGCGAAAGGAGTACCTTCAGCAGCTTTAGCAGGAATAACTACCGCTGGTGGTGACCCCGTCACCGGCTCACACCCATATATTTCTTCCTCCGAGATGTGTGAGAATTTACTCGGATCAGGAGGAGCGGGTTCATCGCCAAAGTCGACCTCATCGCCTGAATCATACCCTTCTTCTTCGGATGAAGAAGACGATAGTGCAACGCGAGAAGCCTCGGCAACTGGGGCCTTGCCACCAAATACCCCAGTGGTAGGGCTGGGGTCAACTACCCGAGGACTGGGGATTAATACACTAGGGGACCCAGGCTATTGTGCCTCATCCCTCCTCTCGTAAGCTGAGGAAGACCCAGGCTGAGTTGAGACCCCTGGAATCTCAACATCACCTCCGCTCATTATGTCGACTTCAAGCTGCTCAGCCTCGTCAGCGGCGGTGGGTTTGTCAGCGAACTCCCCTTCTTCTAAAATCCTGGGGCCCCTGCTGCGCAACCCACGGGTACGGACTAAGGAGGCGTCATCCTCATCTTCCGCTTCTTCCCTCTGTTTCTCAACATCAAAAGGGATGTCTTCGGACGAAGAAACTGCGGCCGCCAAGTCTCTCCGGACCTTCTTTGGGGCAGGCTCAACAGTGGAAGTAGAGCCTTGAGGAGGCTTACGCGCCACCTGTCGACCCTTTGCTGCTCGCGGCTCCTCCCTTGATACCCTTCTGGTCTCCTTCAGAGCCTTCCGATACTCCTCAACGCCTCGTGAGCGTTTGTTAGACCCTAACTTTGCTTCGTAAAATGCATTGATGCTCTCGATGCATGAGTACTCCGGAGCAAAGTCAGGCGTTTGGTTGGCTTGGAAGTACCAGGTACAGAAGCTAAGGCTTGTACAGCCTTTCGGTTCCTTGGGGGGCAGACGAAAAAGCGCTTCCGTCCCTCCAGCCACGCTATAATACCAAGCCCGAGCACCTTCATACAAGTTCCCACTGAAGGCGAGTCGAGCATTGAGGTTACCGACATATAATTGATCATAGCCGAACTGTCGGGCGAAGCGATTTGGCATGTACGGCTCGATCGTGCACGAATTCCCTTGTCGGAAAAGCACATACCCGGACCGAATATTGACCAACCACCAGAAAACTCCCGATGACAGCCTCGTGAAGTTATCTGGGCCCACGAAGTCAGCAAGTTTATCCCCAAAAGATGCACCAGTAATCTCGGGGAAGCAACGATTGAGCTGGTAGTTCGAAGCAGTTAGAATGCACCTCCGAATGAAATACACATAAGTATTACACCAACTTGAACCCTCCAACTGCTGTACGAAAGGGGTAAACCCCTCACTCCAAGACACCGGCGTCATCAGGGAGGGACAGTGCATAACGTACCAAGCCATTAGGTACGTGTAGGGAAGTTCAACCCGAGGGTTGGGACGTTTTACCGTCGGCCTCCCCTCTGAGTCAACAATCGGCTCACCCTGGGAGTCGACAACCTTCTCTACCCTGCACAGACCCTGAGTTAAGGCCCGCAACCCGCTTTGAATACCGGCCGCCATGGCCGGGAGGAGGGTTATGGGCCTACCATAAGCCAGGAGCACCGCCGGGTATACTACGTCGGCAACAATCACTTCATGTGGCAGTGTCGGCACCACACAGCGCTTCAACCACAACATTAAGAAGCCCGCCAACAGTGCTCGATTGGAGATAGGGGTCTGGGCTTGATGATGGAAACTTTCGAAAATCGTGTCAGGTTCGAAAGTATCCTCGTTCGACTCCGTGGTGTAGGAGTCTACAGAAGCCTTGATCCTATCGGCAATCTCCTCGTCGGAGCTGGGAGCCAGTCGGGTCACTGGATGGTCTTTCTGATTGACACCATTAAACAAGTAGCTTGCCCAAGACAGCTGCTTGACTCCCCTCGTCCTCCAAGAGGTTATCTGGCCGCAAATGTGGAAGTGACATAACACCTCCCAATAAGTCTCGTACACTCGAGGAGACGCTTTCTTCAAAAGGTGAAGCTCCTCAGTGGTCGGGACGTATTCCTCATAGGGAGAGTCCCCCATTACCAGCCCCGAGACTTCGTACAACTCGTGCAGGGTAAGACCCATCTCTCCGACCGGAGTGAAGAATGTCCCCGTCAGAGGATTGTAACGCTCCAGGATCCCAAAGAAGTTTTGAGAACTTGGTGGAATACCATACTGCACGGCCCTGATCGCTTGGTACAATTCCACATGCTCCAACAGGCCTCCAAGATCGGCAAGGACGAAGCTCACCATCTTACCCCACCAATACTTCTCAGTGGAATGGATCCACCCGAGCGAACGGAAGTCGACCGAAAAATCACCCCCACTTTCATGAATGCGTTGAGGAAGGTGGTGCCGAGTTTAGGAGTTTCTCCTACTGGGTGATCGGTCCTGAACAGCCCGGGAAACAGACCGATAGCCTCCTTATCATGACCAGCATGATATACATTCTTGGAGCCTAAGTTGCCGAGAGTAACCTCAGGGACGGGTCGGGAAAGCTCCCAAGTCATTTTTTGAGGGACGGACATGTGCTGGAGATAAGATAGTGGGTACATCCTCTCCATGTTCGGAAGAAAGAATCTTCTATCCCCTATCTGACGGAGCCATTTATAATCTCCGTCATGCAAAGAATAGCCGCCCTCGCTAATATGGTCTCCAAAGAAGAAAGCAGGCTTCTCCATCGGAGCGCGAGCATTTGTTGTGAATGCCGCGTCAGTCATAAGCTCCCGAAAGGTTGCCGCGTCAACATTGGCGAGCCTCTCCTTTGCTCCTTCGACTTGTCGGCAGTCACAGGAGCAGACCTTTGCAGCACAAAGGTTAAATCACGGTCAGCACCACCTATGTGCCCGAAGTGGCGCCTCTTGGAGAGTGGGTTGGAAGAGTGTCGCACTGCAGAAGAAAACGACACTTGATCAGAAATCTAATCAGAAATCTAAACGAAAACGTTAAGTGTTTATAATTCAGATGCAGAAGAGATACTGGACACAGAAATTGTCAAAATCCGCGTCCAGACCTGAGGATCCGCGTCCAGACCTGAGGACCGTGAGGCCAGCAGGGAGTCTGCGTTTTCAAAATCCAAAACTTACGAAAAATCTCTAAGTACTTGGACTCGATGCAAGATTCATAAAACCAGCGTCTGATGTCACAGAACGCAAAAATCAAGTCTGCGTCCGGATCTTTCACAATTAGAAACATTCTAAGTGATGACTCCAGAACGCAAGGCTTACTGGCGCCCTATGTTCAACAAACAAGTACATCCTCAAGCGGATAAAAGCGGTAGGGTCATCAAACCCGCGCCTTGTTTGTTAACTCAAAGACCGCGTCTGAGAATCAAGCACGGTTTCGAATCCACGTTGGCGGTTCTCCTTCAAAGAAGGGATTTTTAGGGTTATAAGAACTCTATAAACCTCTCTGATGGTGAAGATCAAGCCTGATGGCGTTATACCTGAGATAGGGGCTTCCTGCATGGAGGAATGCCCCTTTAGGCCTCAGTGACGACCGCCTTCGACGATGAAGCAGTTCGCTTGGCCTTGGGTGCCATTGCGAATCAAGAATCTAATGCTAGACGGAAGAGAAGAGAACAAAGGAAATCCTTTTTCTCAAAACCCTAGCAGATACACCTGAAGACGAAAGAGAGACTAATAGTGACTCTCTCGATGACTGTTGCCATTTATAGGCACAGTGATTCGCAAAGATACGCGGCGCTTGGCTCGATTGACTCGGCATCGAATCATCTTTTGACGCGTGGACAACGCATTTAATGCAGCGTGAAGTTCGCACGCCAAAAAGAAGGTGTCCCGTCGGCTCCACAGGACACGTGGCAGTGTACTCATGGCATGGCACGGATTCGCACCCAACAGCCGCGCCTCTTCAATGGACGCATCCCTTCAGCACGGCCATAGTTGCGTCCAGAAAGTCGCGTCTTTACTCAAAAAAGATGCGTCTCTCCGACAGTTCGCATCCTTCCAATCCGGCCTAGCATCGCGTATGCCTTGTGGAATATCAGTCGCGTCTTTAAAGCAGTACTATCCCTGCGTCTCAAAAAAAAAAGCTGGCATTCAGTCCTCGCTTCTGCAAATCAGTTCAACAGTACACTGGCACAAGCAGACGACCGTCCACTCCTGGCTTTAAAGTGCACCCACGACAGACTTAAAGCAATCGGGGAGGTTTAGACTGTGTATCTAGACACTCAACACGATCAACTTTGGTGGCTTCAAAGAGTTCTACAGTACACTCACGAAGACTTATACCCTAGACAAGATCAAACCCGGAGCATTGACAGTCCAGTCATAAGGGTGAGCTCAGCTAGAGTCCAAAGTATTTCGAAATCCGTCCCACTTAACTGCGGAATGTCGAAAACTTTGGAGGGGGTTCTGTAGGCTGTCTAAAAATCACTAAAAGACAAGCCATTAAAAAGCAGAATTCCAAGTTCTAGATGCAAGGCTAATTTTAGCCGCGTCTCAGCAGCATCAAGGCGCGAGGCTCGACAGCCGCGTCTCAGCAGCACCAAGGCGCGAGGATTGAAACCCACGTCTCAGCCAACACTGTAGCGTCAAGGCGCGAGGCTCGACAGCCGCGTCTCAGCAGCACCAAGGCGCGAGGGTCGAAACCCGCGTCTCAGCAGCACCAAGGCGCGAGGGTCAAAACCCGCGTCTCAGCAGCATCAAGGCGCGAGGGTCGAAACCCGCGTCTCAGCAGCTCCAAGGCGCGTGGGTTGACACCCGCATCTCAGTTGTAACCGTTCCGGTTTCGGGGCCAATCACGGCCCACATAACGGGGAAAGTTAGCACCCATTATGGAGTATTTTTAGGAGGCACGTACGCCCCTGAAACCCCTATAAATAGCCCCGTCGCTATGAAGAAGGGGACAGTCGGATTGACAGTCGGATGATTCTTGGAGAAAAGAGCTCTGAGAGAAAAGAGAGAGTTTAACCCTTCAGAGAACTTGCTGTGCTCAAGTTAGCCTTTGCCGACAATCTCTTCGAGAGTTTTGGTCGACAGAGTTGTGTTACTCCGTCAACCACCCGAAGAGAAAAGCCCCGGAAGATCTCGACGTTCACCCGGTCAACGGAGAACAAGATTCACTCTCCACCGCCACTTGAAGAACCCAGCCTTAAACAAAGGGAGGATTCAAGACTCAACATCCTCCCTCCCTTGTAATCGGAAGACTGATCTGTTGTAATTTTCTATCCAATCAAAAAAATTTTACAATCGAATCCTCCTTTTCCGACGCATACAAGAATATCACATTCTTAAAAAGAAAAATACTCTCTTTGATATCAAAATGTTTATTGAATGTTTTAAAAATTGGTATCTCAAAATTTTGTTTAAAAAAAATTAAATACAAAAGTTTTGATTTGTATTACCTATATGCAAGGAGAGCTTAACATCTCTTCTACATATAGATTCATGTTGAGTGTATCTTGTATTGAGGAGCTTGACATCTCTTCTTTATGTGGTACACGTGTGTAGGGGGAGCTTCACATCTCCTCTTATGCATTGCATAGTATACATTATGTGATTTAGGGCTTGTCATCCCTCCTTCATGTAATGTATCTATGTAGGGAAGCTTCACATCTTCCTCTTCATGAATGTATATCGCATATACTATTTATTTATTGACCTATGTTTACTATCAATTGGTATCAAGATACTACTTTGTCATATTTTCAATTGGTACCTTAATTGATTGTCACCCCTATTTGGTTTTTATTTTTGTTTTAGACAAAAAGGGGGAGAATATTGTCTTTATTAACCCCTTTGTTGATTCTTTGTTTCGAACAAAAAGGGGGATAAAAAAAATTTATTGATTTGGTTTTGCTTTTACCCTTTATTGTTAATTGTTTCTTTGTATTAAAAAGGGGAGAAGATTTTGTTTTGTTTTGGTTTTTACCCCTTTGTTGATGATTGACAAAAAGGGGAAGAAAGATTTTGAGTTTGATATATGCATATTTATGTTTTGCATATATTAAGTTTAATTTTGTTTAATTTCAATTGGTATCTAGAGCATGTTTTGTTTTTGAACATTTCATTGGTATCTAGAGCCTTTTTATTGTTTATGCATATCTATGCATGTTTCATATTCATTGAATATTTATTGTTTATTTGTTTATGCATGAGTTAAGGGGGAGCTTCTTTGAAGCTTAACTTTAATCTATGCATATATAACTCCATGAGTTTTGTCATCATCAAAAAGGGGGAGATTGTTAGCCCGGAGGCCTTCCTCTCTAGTTTTGATGATGATTAACTCATGTAGCTATGTTTACTAATAATCTTGTGATTTTAGTTTCAGATCATGTAACAAGATATTAGTTGGTGATTGCTTCAAAAAGAGGAGTTTGGAAGCTTTCACTTGGTGATTCCAGTGCCCGAGCAACAAGATCATACCTTTGCACTCGGTGGATCACGTTTGGGATCGAGTCGGCTTGAAGATTGAAGATCATCAAGAAGACTTAGGTATCCTAGTTTAGTTTAGTGTGTTTAGATCCATTTGTAAAGATAAGTATAGTTGATATGCTCAAGTGCACAATACACACACGTTTCATGTTTTGGAATTGGTTTTCATGAATAGATTGATCAAAACAAGTTTACATGGTTTATATGTATAGTAGATGTATTCTAGTTATACATGCATGCTTAAACTTCCTATACAAACTTATTTTGACTTTCCTATTCATGTATTGAAAAATCCAAGTTTGATAAAATACAAGTTTTGGTTTTTGGTAAAAATGTTAAAACACAAAATAGTTTCATATGCTTGATATTTGAGTTAAAATGTTTGTCACATGTTTATATATCAATGCAAAATGTTAAAACTATTTTGGAGATTTTTAGAAGAGATAAAAGATTTCTGAAAAATATTTTTAAACCTGTTTTCTGACCCAGACTGTGGCTGACAGGCCAGGTCGGTCGACCGCACGGTCGGCCGCACCAAAGGTCGGTCGACCGTTACGGTCGACCGACGTGCACAGCCTTGTGCACGTCTGGCAGACACTGGGCGGCCGACCGGGCGGTCGACCGGACTAGAGAGCTCTACTCTCTGTATCTGGGCGGTCGGCCGGGCGGTCGACCGGTATGGCCCAACGGTCATATTTATGACCGTTGGCGGTCGACCGACCGGTCGACCGCAAGCCTGTCAGGCTGCCAGATCAGCCTAACGGCTAGTTTTCTGTTTTGGCCTATATAAACCCCATTTCTTTGGGATTTTGGCTAAGGTTTTTACAAGAGAAAAATTGCTGTTTCCCTAGTGTTTAAAAATAAGTTTTCAAAAGTGTTTTTGAGCTTTAAACTTCCAATCTTATTTGTTTTAGGTTTTTGAAAAAATCAAAGAAAAGAGTATTTTGGGAGATTTGTCTTAGCTTTCATTTTCTATCTTTTACAAGAGTTTTTCCAAGTATTTTTCTTTGAGTATCTGTTTTTCAAACACCTAGTTTTTCACACTTGAGCCTATCTTCTATCCTAATCTATTTAGGATCTTTGTTTTGTGGAAAAGAGAGTTTGTGGTCTTTGGAACCACTTGTTGTAAACACCCTTGCTTTTGTTGTATCCCTCTTTGGTAGAGGTTGATCGGGTGATTGGTTTGCTCCCTCTAGTGAGAGGTGGAGTTTGGTTTGTAACCCTCTTCGGTAGAGGTGTTGTGGTTGTTTTGGCTACGGGCCTACCCCTCGGTTGTGAGGCGGTGTTTGAGAGAGGAGTTCGGTATTCCCTTGTTGTAACAAATCCTCCTCGGTGGAGGTTCCCTCGGTGGGAGATAGTGGATTGGAAATCCTTCACGGTGGTGAAGGCGGGGATGTAAAGCTAGGGGCTCGAACCTCGAAACATATCTTGTTGTTAGCGTTTGATCCATTGTCTCCTAACTCTCTCTCTCTTTTATTTGCGCATTGCATTATTCATATTGCCATATCATTCATACTTGTGTTGCGCCTTGCATTGTTTCATATTGCTATATCATTTATATGCTTGGTTTGCTTGTGTGTGCCTTACTTGTACTTAACCACAAGAGCTTCATATAACACCTCAACCCATATCTAGGGGAATCAAGAGGAGTTAGTCTAGAGCCCTTCACCGGGAATTCGGCTACACTTGTTGGTTGTATTAAGTGTGTTGCAATAGTTTTAAAGCTTCCGCATTTAGCGCATTTAGTTCACTAGATTAGCACTTACACCTATTTTCCCCCCCTCTAGGTGTTTTCAGTCCTTACTTTACTCGGAGATCGGTGTCTGTACCTCAGAAATGGAGACACCATCCGGAGATGGTAACACATATACATTACATTCTTGCCATCCGGAAGTCAGGCCTTTGAAGGGATATGATCATTTCGCAACATAAATCAGGCAAGATCTAAACAACTTAGTCATTTTTATTATGAAATACATGCAATTATATTTTATTAACTTTCATTATATCTTTACATTTGACAAGTGAAATACATGAAATATTTTACATTTGTGTTTACTTTTTGAAAAGAAATATAGGAGATCCAAGAGCATGTCATCCCACCATTTGTAGATCCCTGATACAAGAACAAACAAAGACTTTTTGGCTGGAGGAGATCGTTCTAGGGTGGTCTTCTTTCCTCATCAATGTCATGGCTTCTGAGCAGGCAAGTATAAGACTTGACAGCAGCTCACACACCTCCAAGGCAGTGAGGTTAGCACCACATTCTGCAGCGATCCCCAAAGGCCCTTCATGAGCGAGGTAGCAACATCCAACAATACAGATTCTAGCAAACAAACCAAAAGGAGAAGCAATCTTCTACCACTTTGGTGTTCTGAGGAAGAGGATCCGACTTCAGGATGAGAGGCAACTCACCATCACACTCGACCGAAGTGCTCCACTTCTTCCTTCCTCGAACACCCTATATGAAGGGAGGGTCAGATTCTTTAAAATGATCATCGTCCCCTAAAATATGGGCAACTGAAAATTAGATCATCGGCTCTAATCAAAGCACGCCAACAAGCAATCGCCGGTGGCAGCGAAGCTTTATCATAAATACTGATGCTTTGTGATAAGCTTATCACGATGACTGATATTTTACGATGAATAGACTCCTAAATAGCGAGAGTTCGACCATCATCCTCTCCACCTTTTCTTCATCCATCTGATGAAGAGCAGAAGAAGTACATGATGACTCATTCAGAGGAGATGGCAGATGCTACTTCTACACGAAGGACTCAGCCTATTTATAGATGAATAAGGAGAAGTCAAACTGCCTTCAATTCAAATTTTAGATCCCCGAAAGTCAGAACACATCCCGCAAATTTCAGTCAACCAAAGAGACATGAATCAACCGCTTCTTCCTCTCGATCTCAGTCATCACGACGCCAGAATATGAAAGGATGTCGGTTACCAATTTCAAGAAGTCAGTTCAATCGATACGCCAGTTGTCAGCTAGCAATGCAAGCTCCACATCAAGATTTGCATTAATGACCCATATCTTCCTCTGCCCACAAGTATCAAGTCAAGACCAAGGAATCAAGGAATACGTCACCAACATCGCTTTCCCGCTTCTCTCTTGTAGACTCCGACAATCTGAAGAGGGAGGCATCTGTAGTGATTAAAATTTGATCTCATAGGATTATGACACGAGTTCAAGCAACCAAAAGCCTCCATTAGTTCGGAGCCACTTTAGAAGTTGCTCTTCGCCCCGAGGACACTTTCGCCCGGGTAGCTTCGATGCTTTCAACCATCCCGGAGCTCCTCTTCTGGAGACTTAGGCTCTGCGCAAGACAACCACGACGACAGATTATCTTAGTTACATCTCGATAATAGATCATCCCAAACTTCGCTGACAGTTTCATAGCCTGATCTTCTTCCATGTTCATAATGTGAAATGTCCCTACAGCCTGGGTAGTTATGGACGGAGGCGAGATTCTTTGCATATAATTTCAACAATCAAGTGTCAACAATCACGGCCGTTGCAACAAATTTGCATATGCAGATCTTGCGGTTACGGAGATCACGCCCGTACAATCCGCCTCATGCACGCCAGATAAGTATAAATGGACCTTCTCCTCTTGCGAGAAGCGGCCTTGCTCCTTTGAAAAAGAGAAAATCCCAGCACTAAGACTATGTTTTTCAATCCCTGTAACCCATAGATTATAGTGGATTCTTCTCCTCCCCGTGGTTTTTTCTGATTTGAGTTTTCACATAAAAAATCATGTGTCTCTTTTTTATTGTAATTTAATTTCTCTCACACTCTTACTCTCCACTCAACTCTTCCCTCATTTGTAGTGATGATTGACCATTCGATGCCCTCATTATAGTGGATTCTTCTCCTCCCCGTGGTTTTTTCTGATTTGAGTTTTCACGTAA
Source organism: Agave tequilana (assembly GCA_038442645.1). NCBI lineage: Eukaryota > Viridiplantae > Streptophyta > Magnoliopsida > Asparagales > Asparagaceae > Agave > Agave tequilana. Next base: position 53,182 of record JAVJIF010006000.1, read on the forward strand.
AAAATCATGTGTCTCTTTTTTATTGTAATTTAATTTCTCTCACACTCTTACTCTCCACTCAACTCTTCCCTCATTTGTAGTGATGATTGACCATTCGATCGCTCCTGACGGGAAATCTCTATCACAGCTGGAGTGATGTAGAGAAATGAAGGAGGGTTGAGGTCTAGTTGTGAAGATTCTTTCAACCATTTAAACGGTTGTTGGCTGGGAATTAAGGAGGAGAATTTAAATACTTAGTGATATTTTGTGTTCCTAAAACACCAAAGGAATAGGGATTCACGTGATGAAGATTCACATGGGGCCTTGGGATTGACGTGGGTTTGGTATGGGTTTCAAACACCAAACTCTCAGACGGAGCAAATGAAAGCATGAGAAGGAATCAGGTGTTGATCGAAGAATTGGTGTATGATTCAGGTGATCCAAGAGTCAAATTCTATGTTTTTCAGTGCTTCAGATGCATTTGTGGATACGGATCAAAGAAATTGCACTGTTTGGAGCAGATTTTGTACTGATCTGTGAGGAATCGATGGGTGATCAAAGAAATTGGGAACAAGTCAGGGTGATCACGGAGATCAATTGTAATGTCGCACAATATATATTAGTCTTAATTTTTAATACTATTTTTGAGTTTTGCAAGCAAGTTACATAAAATATTTTGAAATGAGAAGAATGTTATTACAATTCACGCTTGCACGTATAATTTTTACTTTAAGGATTCAAATTGATGTTTATTGATATTTTTCATAAGTATACAGAAGGACTCTGTGTTCACTTTTCACACAGGGTCTCTTAAATCTCAGAACCAGCCATTCCCTCACTCACCGCAAATAGAAAGATTCAAACGCTTAACCTTTTGCAAGAACGTTTTAATATGAAAATTAAAGACAATCAAAATGAGTATTTGTACACTGGATGCTTAGGCGGCTCCAAAATTTTATCCACTCTCCTTTTGCTTTCAATAATAGAGTTAAAAAAATAATAAAAAAAAACGTACATATCACATTGGAACCCAAACTTGCATTATTGGCAGGAAGCTGGAGGACATATCATCATCAGATGCAGCAGCAGAGTTTCACGTGTAGGAGCTATTTTCTATGGAAACAGAAGGAAAAAAAAAAAATTACTTGGGCGATCGATGTAGAATCAAGAAAATGATGGTGGTTAATTTCTGTAGTTGCAGTATGTGGGCAATATTTGGGGCATGAACATGAGAGTGCTACTGTAGGGGAATCAGCCACAGGTGAAGAAAAATCTAGGAAAGATCCAACAATGATTGTTGCTGGGCCCATGAACTTCTGAAATTAACAATCATTCCACTCTGTGGGGTTTACTGTTGGAACCAGGCATCAAGGGGGCAGGCTCAACAAACTGTTCTTGTAGGTGCATGTTCTGTTCATTTTTATATGTCTGTAAATTGCCACAACCTCCTAACTAACTCCGGCCATTCGTAACGGTCGGACTCTGTGTGACATTCTTCACCTGCTCTCTTACACTTGATGTTGTTTCCCCTCCTCTCTTATGGACTTGAACGTCGGAGGGGCTTTGCCAGGACCAAGACCCGGTGGTGCTAACTTTCTCAGTGATTGCAGGGAATTGGAGGAGACAGATACAATCTGATCATTTGCTCTCATTCCCACCTCAGAATTAAGATCTCATCATTGGTGTTTTCACTGAGAGCAAAGGATTCTCTTAGCAGGAAGCACGCGATTCGTTCAATACGCTGAAAAGCGTCACATGAAGGCTACACGAAAGACAGAAAATGATCAAAGATCATGGCAATGACAATGTCAATCAAATTCATCAAGACAATATCCCAACCTATCACTGAGCAGTGCCAGCAAACTGAAGGACTTCAAGAAAACAATGGTGAAAGTACAGCAACACCACGAAATCCGACAATGCTTGACTTGAACAAGTGGAAGAGAAAGAACCAACACCATCGGCGAGCAAAGAAAAAGAAATGCAGAAAACAACAAAGAAAAGGAGAAAGCAGGGGCCAAGAAGGTGATATCACCTGTGTTGAATTGGTGACAAAGAAAAGGTTGAACAGCTCAAGAGCAAGCTCAAGACATGAAGTCAAAATTGAAAGAACATGAACAAGAGGGTGGTATGGCGGCGCAGAAGATAAAATTCCCCATAGACTCCCACAACAGAAGATATCAGTGATGAAGAATTAAGGACTGAGTCATCTGCTAATTCGAGAAGTTTCCAAGGGCTACGAAAGAAGAAGTCAAGTACACAACTTAAGAGAAAACGATCCGAGAATAAGACTCTGAATGAGGAAAATAGGAGAAGTGGCAAGAAGCTGAGTTGTATGCTCATTTATGATGTTGATGAAGATGATCCTTATTTTGACGAATATTCTGAACGCGTCAAATCTGATCGATATTCGGGTAAGCATTGAGTAATACCTCACACAAGAAAAGGGCCAAGAAATTTTCAACAACAGCTGGACTAGCACAGGCGGCTCCCATTGGACGAATAGAGAATGGGATTCAAGTCACCATTTGTTGATGAAAATACCTCTGATAAGAAATGGAAGTTAAAACTTTTATATGTCAGACACTTTTGATTGTTCTGAAGACCCCCAAGATTATGTGAGGCATTCTCCACAACCTGAAGTCAACAACCGAGTATGGTTCAATCGCCTCAGGTCAGCGAGTATCAAGTCATTCAAGCAATTGGTAGTGGCCTTCATCGCAAAATTTTGCAACCTCTGTGATCCGAGGAAAGGACATAAATTATTTAATGAGTCTTGGCAAAATTATGGGGAGTCAATCAGAGACTTGATTAACCAATTCGCTAAGGAAATGATCGAGGCAAGAATGTCAATCAAGCGACGGTGATCGCTGCAGTAACCAAGGTCGTTCGATCTAGGGGATTAAGGGACCCATTGGTAAAGACAACACCTCAAACTTGAGAGCAGTTAATTGTCAAAATGAACAAGTATATTTGACTGGGAGAAACTCAGCACGAGATGAAGCAGCAGGAGAAAGAAGAAAATGACCGTCTCAAGGAGAGGAAGGGCTAAGAATGGTCGGATGGTTGAAAAGGCTATGGAAAGAATGATCAATACATTTTTGTCCAATTTTTCTGAAGAAGTTGTTTTCTAATGTTTCCAAAACTTCTTTCCCACATATGTAGCATATTTTCTTTCTTGATTTCCCTAATATAATGGACTATTTGCTTTATTCTTAAGCTCTGTTCGACTATCATCATTAATTCCCTAAAATAAAGACTGCAATACGTTTATGTTGTAATACATCTGATATTCATTTATGAAATCCATTTTATAGCTACCTTCGTATAAACATCAAACAACAGGCATTTTGGTGCCACTTTTGTAACAACAAATCAAACTCATTAAGGCATAATCAGCGGGGATTATTCATAAATGTTCACGCAGGTTAACAGTCATAATAATTTATGATTCCTTGTGAAAAGATTATCTAACTACTCCACAAGCATTCAGATATATAACTAGATAAAAATCAAATGTCGTTTCATTGTATAGATAAAAATCAAATGTCGCTGTGTAACAATTCTATTACAAGAGCAGTCAAAACAAGGCTTGCAAAGCCTCGCAGCTTCATGCTTAGGCCTAACAGTTGAGGACCTGTTATGTAATTTTGTTGTATGGGAATTTCATCCTTTGATATGATCTTCAAAGATTCATTGGTGGGAATAAGGCTGGGATGTTTTCTGCAAATGTTGTTTACAACATTCCTGTACCCGAGGCGGTATCTATCAATTTGATACCTGCAGCCTCATTTTGCAATTCCTCGGACAACCGGGCATGCTCTTCCTTCAACCGTTCTTTTCAAAGAGAACACGCTTTTTTTTTTTTTTTTTGCTTTATTTGTAGTAGCTTGAGAAAGAACTTCATAATGATTTCTCAGTTTAGCTCGGAGATTCTTTTCCCTCTTCAGATGGGCATTATAATTTTCCATCATAGTTTCTTGCAACGTTTGTTTGATTACATTGTATCCCAAAACTCACAATCTCCTTAAATTCAATCCACGTCTTTAAATTTGAATTCTTTGTCGCCAGCTCCAAAATTTCGCGTCTACATTGTCCGGTAATTTTGACAACAATGATACTTTTGATTTCAACGTTGTATTCTCTTGGCTCAATTGCTCAATAGACTGCAGTGCATTCTCTAACTTCTGTTCATCATCAGCAACTTGATATGGATACAAGTTGATAACAAACAAGCCCTGTATATATGTTGTCGTAATCTAGAGGACTGATCATGTTGTAATGAATCAGGGATTTTTCTGAAGAAGGGAGGAGTAACTAACGTCAATTATGCTTGACCATCCAAAACCTATATTCTCGAAAGGAGAGCATATCATCAGCATGTATTGATCTGTGCCAGGTTTTGATTGCTTCAATGATGGCAGCAGATGTCTTGGGGACTTTGAAAAGGCATTGTCTCATTGCTTTGCCATCATGAGAAAGAGTGATGATCCTTGAGTATGGGGGATGGTTATGTATCTCAAGTGATCCTACAGGTTGTCTCGAATAGCCTACACTTTTTTGGATTGGGAGGAGTTTGGAATGGGAATTGAGGACGTGCTCACTCTTGCTGGCAATGGACTTTAGAGAACCAAAATTTTCTGTCTTTTTTCTCCACCAATAGCTTTTGTTGGTGATTCTGTCTCACAACATTCATTGTCAGATTTTGACATATCCTTCTTCATGCCTGACCTACTCCGTTTTGCAATCTTGCAAGAAATAAAGGATAAATTTTCCTCCCCATTGTTTCAAAGAGACATTTCATTGGTAAAAGAAGACTTTATATCGAATAACAGAACATATTGGACGATCAAACATAAATGAGAGTAGCAATCTTCATGATCCGAGTCTGGCAAGTGCTTAACAAGCGCCTGCTTGAACCGGAGCGCAAAGTTAAAAACTTCTGGATAATCAACACTTTCCAAATAGTAGAACTACATAAATAATTCTGATTTGATTCAAGGAACAAAAGATACATAACCCTAGCATTATGCAATAGGCATTCTTAGTAAACTTCACAGGCTCAAGACCAAAATAATTAAGGGTAAATGGGAGGCCAGTGAACAAGCAATGCAAGTATATACAAAAATGTTGGCTAGACGATTTGACTACCCGATTCAATTCCCCCACATGAATTAGATCAAACACCATCAGGAATACAGTGACTTATCCGAATTTGAGCAAGCTCTTCTTCTTTACTATGATTTTCGAAGCCATCAGAATGCAGGGCTAATTCTGAAGACATGGTGGCAGGTATCACTAAAGAGATAACACAACAAGATGGATTTTTGATAACCTGATGTCTGCAGGTGACCTATCAAATTGGCTTTACACAAAAAAAAAAACAAAGGTTATTTTCCTACTTCAATTGTTCTCTTTCCTACCTCAGAATAAAGATCCCATCACCACTCAATTAAAAAGAATATATTATTCTAGAAATCATCATCTCACAATTCTGGTGGGTCTGATTGTCATCCACACTATAAAATTTTACTTAAATTACTTAGTTTAGCTGTGATCATAAATTACATTAGTTTTAATTATTTTATATTTTGCTTGTATTTTTTTAAAGAATTTTCCAGGGCCCATTCTAGCATAGAGTTATTTTGGTAATTTTAATTTTTTTGATTCAGACTGCCATATGTGTCTTTTTTACAAAATATTTTGCTAAATTACTTTGATTTTGTCAATACATCAAACTAGTCCATTTTTTATTTTTTATAGCTTTTAAATTATCTTGAATTTTTTATTTTCCCAAGTCCACTATGGCTCATCTTACTTAGCATATTTCATAACCATATGAGATACATGTTATGAATGCATATGATATCGAGTTACAAGATATGTGATTAACAAATGTGAAGCACTACGATATCTAAGTCGATCAAAAAGTTGAGTTATGTGAGATCATTGAGCCAAGATGAAGTTATGCGATATCTAACTTATTAGTAATGTGGAGGAGTATCTGTTGCATTAACTACTTGCAATAGTGGGAGTGGGGCAAGGTGACCAGAGTGGAGGGAGTCGTGGCGAGAGTGGAGACGAGTCGTGAAGGCGAGATGATTGAGAGTGGAGAGGAATCGCGGCGGCGCAGAGCAGGAGGGTGATCGAGAGTGAAGACGAGTCAAGAAGTTCACTTCAGCAACGAGAGAGTCGGGAAGTTCACTTTGGCTTGCTGTAATCGAGAGTGGAAAGGGTAATCGAGAGTGCAGAGGCATCACGGTGAGAGTGGAGACGATTTGCGGCGGCGAGGTGAACTTCGACAGCGAGAGAGTCAAGGAGATGAGAGTTGAGGAGACAAGAGGTCGAGAAGACGAGCATATTCTTCTGAGGGTTTTATATTTGAACCGGTGTGAAACCATAATTGAACCGATTCTGGTTCAATTTTAAAGAGAATGTGTTTATTTTAATTAATCTCAGATCTAAATAATCTTATGACTGTGGTTAAAGTTCTCAAATAGCTATGTGGGAATGGTTCTTAGGGGATCAACTCCTTATATATATCCTCTATGGGGCGCTTGACTCATTAGATCATGAGTTTTCTCCCCAGCAGGTCGCCGATTCGAATCCCTTGATGGGAATTGTCCTAGGGAATTTATGAAAGTACACCTAGAGGGGGGTTGAATAGGTGTAATGCTAATCAAATATGAAAATGCAACAATTAAATTGAATAATGCAAATAGTCAACTCAAATCAAGAAGTGAAGTCAGATTCTCAATTAAGTGTTCTAGAACTTCTCCTTTATATTTCTTTAGATTAAAAGTTGAGATACTCCATTGTCTTCTTGATTGTAAGAGGAAAAACGACAAGTACGAATGATGCAAGTAATATATAGCAAGTGCAATGAAAGAAAGAACACAAGTTTAAGCAATAAAGATAAAGTAAGAGTGAGAGAGAAGACAATCACAAACACAAGAGATTTGTTTCGAGGTTCGAGCAACTCGCTCTAGTAACCGCCTTCACCACATGAAAGATTTGCACTATTCACTTAGAATCTTCTACAAAGAAACTGCAATGGTTTACACAAGACTCGGAGTACATAACTTTAACCTTCAATCCTCTAAATAAGAGGTAGCTCAAAGCAAATGAAGTTTATAAGTTCTTAGTGACCACAAATATCACAAACTCTCTCTTTACAACTTCGTAGAGTATAGAATGAGAAATGAAACTCAAGAAAATTGTGTGAGAGAAAATTCAGTTTAAAAGAATGAACTTGAGAGCTTAAAACTTGCCAAAATTGATTTGAAATTGAGAGCTCTTGAAACTTGAAATCTAAAATTTTTTCGCTTTGAATAAACTTGAATTTTTGAATAAAATTTGTTCAAAACTTGTTATTAATCTTCTACAAATGAACCATATGTATAGACAATAGGTAAAAATCATTAGAGGAGTGAATCAGGGTATTATGAGGGTGATTAGACTCTAAAACTACAAAAATACCCACTGAAGAAAAGTTAAAAGTCCAGCAGATTTAAAAACTAGTCGTTACTGTAGCAGAAACAGCCTATCGATCGACCGACCAGTCGACCACATGGCCTAGTTCAACAACTAGCGGTTGCCAGTTGGTCGACCGATCGGTCGATCAAAACAAATAAAGAGCAATAGCATGAGGAACGATCGACCGATCGATCAACCGAAGTGCCAAACAGGGGCAGCCAAGATTTGATAGTTGACCGGTCGGTCAACCGACAAATGTGCACAAACAGGTTGTGCACAATGGTCGACCACTGGTCAATTGACAGCTGTGCATTTTCTTTACATATAGGACGATCGACCAGTCGGTTGACCAACCTATCCAAAAATTATTTTAAAGATAAATTTTGAAATAGAACTTATTTTTAAATATTTTATATTAAAATATGTTTTGGCAACACATAGACTATGAGATACATGTTTGAAAGTGGATAAAAAATCTGAAAAAATATATACTATGTATAAATAACCATTTTATAAAATGCCAAAACCCAAAAACTAGATATGAAATATTCTATTGTGTGTGTGTGTGTCCATGAGGATCGATTCAACTTCCTACACTTAAACATTATATTTTCTTACATATGTTCTACATATCTTCAAGCAATCTTCAAGTGGGCTTCTCAAAATTTATTCTAGATCGTTCGAGTTTGAATCCTATCTTTGAGTGAACTTGAGACTTCAACACTTTCTTTTTAAGGAAGAATGAAACAAAATCTAATTTGAACCTTGATTAGTACCTTATAACTTTATGAGTTTTATAATTATCAAAACAAAAACTGATGATCGTTACTTTGGAGCAACAATCTCCCGTTTTTTGATGATGACAAAACACATGAGTTATTTATAAAAACAATGTGAAGAGCTTAAATCCAGGGATATTTTCTCATCTGGTGCCCTAATACTATCTGGTCAGGGAGTCATCAGTTAAAGGTTCGCTACCTGGGTAGATGTTCGAGGTAAAATCGTGAACGAAAAATGTGTGATTTAGATTGTGGATTGTGCGCTCAAAATGATTCTACTGTTTCCTCGAAACTATCATTATAGCTAGAAGCTAAACGAGTCGTGTCCACAAGGAGGGAAGCGATAGAAGCATGTGTTTGGTTTTGTATTTGTTATGAGAAATTCTTCTTTTGTTTTAAAGAATTTTTAAAAAATAATAAAAGAGAAGGAATGTTGGTTGATGGTATGTGAAAACAAAGTAAAATGGTTGGCTTGTAAAAATACGAAGTAAATGCGAAGGAAGAAGTTATGAAGTGGAAGAAAACAAGTTGTGAAAAAAAACAGTTTCAGAAAAATCTTCAAAATAAAAGAAGTGTTCTTAAAGAAAATGAAAAATGAAACAAGTTTTAAAAAGATGATTTTAAGAAAAGAAACTTAGAGAGCAAAGTTTGAAAAGAGGAAAAAAAATAGAGTTTGCTTTTTAGATGGTGAAAATGCATGGCTAACCTCCTACTAATTGATCCTACTAATCGCTAACTTTTTTGATAATAGAGCCTCACAATGGATCTTTGGTCTTCACTATTCTTATGCTTTGAGAACATGTCATGTGAAATTCGAATGAAAGTTCTTCCCCCATCACCTTGCTTTACATGGCAAAAACTCGAATGTCATCCCATCAAGATCCGTTTTAAGGTAAGAATGGGGTGAATCACAAGTGCACGATCGGTATCGGGAAGGATGAATGGGTAATCTCTAACTCACAAAATCAAGCAAGGTTAGTACATCAATAGATCATCAAGAACACATAGTTAAGCATGAAATATAAGAATTAGCTTGCATGTTAGTGTGTTAGATTATAACCCTTCATCGTACGCCATTCATAACTCTTGCTTGCATAATGTTCATTGTGATGCTTATTGATTCATGTGGATTATCAATCAAATAATTAGAAATTAGTAGGTTAATAGTTGTTAGCCATGCAAATAGAGAAGTTAGCTAATCGTGGAAAGAAAGAAAAAAGTAGTCATTCTACACTATTTGTAAGGAAATAAAAGAGTAATGAAAATAGAGGTAGAAAATGAAGCAATCTTGTATAGATATGTCACTGATCCAATACAGAACTCCCACCTCTCCTTCTATTTTTCTGGACTAAAACAAGAGAAAAAAATTACAAGAGATATCTAAAGAAAAATCCTAATAGAAAATACTAGAAAATTTCTAACTCCCCCTAGGATACCCAGAGGGAGTATTTATAGTACCAAAACCCTAGCGCCAATCAATCTAAGTCGTCAAAGAAAGCTGCACCAACAATCAAGATTTAGCCGTGAAGACGTGACTTTTGTCATGGAAATGCGGCTTTGGTACAACCGTTTGGGCCTACGCTAGCGTTTACCAGGTTGTCTCTACCCAGTTGTACTTGTAAAAGGTTCCATTCTTCGAATATTCTCTAGGTTTGTTAGCAGGATTGGGCTTCACGGTTTGGGCTCTATTAATCTTCACAAAAATCCCCAAATTAATTAGGGTTTTTAGGCCTTCTTCATTAAGATTTGGACCTAAAAATAGAAGAGAAATTTTATTAGTAACATAATAATATCACTAAAAATGAGAAAATATGATGAAATTAATGCAAAAATGAACACTAACCACACCCCTTACTTATCTATTTGCTCGTCCCCGAGCAAAAAAAAATAAAAAAGAAAGTTAGCTACAAGTTTATTACACCACTTTCGTAGGTGATGCGACTGCACTGGGCGTGTACAACAAGCCATTAAACCTCTAGTTCCCCGAAAGGAGGAGTTTTGTCTCCTGAGGGTTTTCAACGGATTACGCCTACAAAATACCAGAAAGAAAAAAAAAAAGAGAAATATTAGTATTTTGAAAAACACATTTTGAAAAAGAGACACAATTTTTGAAATATTTTTTCAAAAATAAAGTGATCAACATTCATAAGTCCATAAAAATATTCATTTTTAAACTTAGTCTAGATGCAAGATCTTGTTTATTAGATAAGAATATTAAATTTATTGAAAAATCTTATTTTTCCATAGAACCTAGATAATATGCACTTCTGATAGTGTGGATATTGGGATTTCAACTCTAACCAATTTGCCATATATGTTGATTTATTTATTTATTTAGTATATATATATAGTTTTATATATATATATTCCTTAGTTTTCTTAGGTTTTCTAGTTTACCCATTTAACGAACTTTTAGCCGATGACTCCCAAAGTAGATGGCTTTAGGGCAGCAGATGAGAGAACATCCCTCGAGCTTAAGAACTCGGGCAAAAAAGGCCACAAAACTTTAAGGAGTTTATTTATTTTGATCACCGTTAGGCGTGACTAAATATACTTCCCAAGGTACAATTAACCAGCTTAATTAGTTGCCAAGTATATACATATATACACACTATGACATTTTAAGTTTTTGTTTTCATCCCAAAAAAGTGTAAGTGTGGAGTGCATATTTTCTAAGGTTAACATGTAAGATCATATTATCCATCCAATTCTTCTTCTTCTTCTATACTATTTAAACAAGATCCTTTATTTTTGACTATGTCTAAGAAATCATTATCTTTGGTTTCCCTAATTCCAAAGATTAACTAAATTTTCTTAAAAATAAATCAAAATTGTTACCCTTTATTTAAAAAGTTTTTTTTAAAGATACTATAAAGAAAAGAAAACCTCGAAAATAAACCTAAAAAGAAGAAAATCCTATGTTAGTATCCTCTCCCATACCTATCTCATGCATTGTCCCCAATATATGACATGAATGCAAGAATGCATGAAATGATAAAGGTACGGTATCACCTCTGTCGTCGACTCAGTCCATCCGAAGTGCTCGGACTGGTAGATCATAAACGCCTCAATCCCTTCTCAATACGGTCTAGCCGAGAGGTCTGTTCTTCCATCTGCCTACAGAGCCGAGTCTGTCCTCTAAAAATCTTCTTCATGCCTTTCCAAATGGAAGACATGAAGGAATTAGTATATGTGGGTGGTTGTTAGCACCAGAACTCGGGCTCGTCCTCCTCCCCATCTGTTTGTCAGAAGAGGAGTCAGCTGGTACATCCTCAGATATAACAGTAGGTGTCCATACCGAGTGGAGGAAACTATTGTACGCACTCGTGATCCTCTCAGAAGCCACGAAGACTCGGTCATATGTTAAAAATTTCTCGTCTGGCAGAAAATTTCTGCACAGACCGGTGACTAAAACACGGTATGAATACTTCGCGCCCCGAGTGCATTGGGAATTGGAGACTAGGTTTTGCAGAATGATGGTGTTCAAACAGACAGGGTGCTCTCTATACATGAGACTGTGAATGATTTGCAGCACCGGTCTGTTGAAAGGCGAGGTGTGGTCAAGGCCAAGGATGTTGTGTTGGATCTATCGTCCAACGCAATGTACATTACAGAACATAGAGCTTGCCTTGATACCATGATCCACCGCATGCACCGTACCCTCATAATAGTCATGTAATCAATAAGTGGTAGGGGTTCGGTGTGCTTGGGTAGATTGGAGATCCGTGTAACCTCAGCTATTATGTCCAATGTGACAAGGAGATCCCCAGAGTCAAAATTAACCATGAATCGCGTCCATGTCTAATGTGAAGGTGTCTATTCCCATGTAAAATCGTTGGACAAGTGCAGGGCAATAGAATGCATCTAAATCGGTATTATCATAGACCATGGAATACCAATTCCTCTCCCATATTCTATCTATGAAAATATGTCCATATTGATTAACATCAGTAAATATCCTAGAAAAATCCTTTTCAGCAAAGATTATTAGGGCCATGGTATTCAAAGAATAGATAGCAAGAATAGGAAAAAATATGTGCAAACCTCCCCCAGAAATCGTGGGAAGGAAAATCAATCCAAAGACCGCCTCTCGCAGTCTGAGCAGACCAACTCTAGAAAATAATAGTAGATCTGAGATCTACTGTTTAGATCGATCAGGTTGAACACTGGTGGCGCCGCTGGGACTGGACTATGGCCACAGAAATGCAATTTTTATGGAGAGGCCGTGACAAAGTTGAAGAATCGGGGGATGAGATTTCAGTGGTTGCAGTGCCGACTCTCTCTCACTCTAGATCTAGGGTTTGATTTTAAGTTAAGGTACGGGAGAGAGATGAAGAGGAGTTATATAGGAGGGTGAAAATTCAGTTTCCTTTTTTACCAATTCTTATAAATCCTAAGATGGGATTTTAGGGATTATTTGATGGATTAGTTCTGAGTATATATATATTTTTATTATTTATTATTTATTATTTATTACTTATTATTTTTATTTTTTTAATTGCCCTAGAATGATTTATTTATTTACGGCAAAGGGGGAAAACACAATGCAATTCTGGGTCAGTTATTAAATGGGTCACAAAGACCCATTACCTTATCCACATCTGACTCCAGTTCGTCGGTCAAGAATGGCTTGAGTCTTTATCCATTTACTTTGAAAACCTGGCCGCTTTTTGGATCAGAAATTTTCACTGCACTATGTGGAAGTACAGTTTGTACCTTGAAAGGTCTTGACCATCAGGTTTTTAATTTTCCGCAAAGAGATGAAAGCCTAGAATTGTAGAGCAGAACTTTTTGTCTTGGGACAAAATTCTTTTGGTGTATGGAGCGATCATGAAAGATTTTAGTCATACTCTTGGTGATTTTAGCATTTTCATAAGCTTCACTTCGTATCTCCTTCTCCTCTAACTCCAAAATTTGTAGTTTTCGTAGATCATCGGCTTTATCCAAATCAAAATTTAGTTGTTTAATTGCTCACAAAGTATGGTATTCTAGTTCAACTGGCAGATGGAAGGGTTTACCAAATGCTACTCGATATAGAGATACACCGAAGACAGTCTTAAAGGCAGTCCGATAAGCCCATAGTGCATCTATTAGTTTTGTGGATCAATTCTTTCAGTTTTGTCCTACAGTTTTTTCCAGTATGTGTTTTATCTATCTATTTGTAAGGTCAACCTTCCCGTTAGTTTGAGGATGATACGCCGTGGATAATTTATAAGATATCGAATATTTACGCATTAGGGCTTCAAAAGCCCTATTGCATAAATGAGATCTGTTGTCACTAATTATAGCACGGGTGCACCGAGGTGGGAGATAATGTTCTCTTTCAAAAATTTGACAAAGCCTTGTTGTCATTTGTCCTTATTGGGACCCATTTCGACACATAGTCCACTACAACTAAAATGTACTTGTTGCCAAATGAACTGGGAAATGGCCTCATAAAATTGATGCTCCAAATATAAAAAAATCTCTACTTCTAGAATAGGGTTTAAGGACATCATGTCTCTTCTAGAAGTCCTACCTGGCATTTAATAGTTTTTACGCAGCTTGTAAAAATGAAAGAGTTTTTGGAAAGAGTAGGCCAATAGAACCCACTCTGCAAGATTTTTTTCAGCAGTCTTCCATGGACCAAGTGTTCACCACACGCAAGCTTGTCACAAAACGCCAACACGCTCCTATGTTTATCCTCAAGAAGACACCTTTTTATGATTTGATCAGAACAGTATTTGAAGTGATATGATTCTTCTCAAAAGAAAAATCGTACCTAAGCAAAAAAATGATGTCTATCCTGATTCGACCAATCAGAAGGTGTTTGCCTGGCAGCAAGATAGTTCACAATAGCTGCATATCAGGGCTCATTATACATTGCTAGGATGTACTCGTCAGGAAAATCTTCATTTATCGTTGTTATTTCAACTGGTGAATTGGGGATACGAGACAAATGATCCGCTGCAATATATTCCACGCCTTTCTTATCCTTTATTTCGAGGTCAAATTCTTCCAAATGAAGGATCTAACGAATGAGTCTTTCTTTAGCATCGTTCTTTGCCATAAGATACCTCAGCATGAAGTAAGAGTAGGTATTGTCAAAAATTTTCTAACGTGAATATTACGGCTAAAAACTCCTTTTCAGTTGTAGTGTAATTAAATTGTGCGTCATTTAATATTCTACTCACATAATAAATCACGTGCTGCCTATTATCAATGTGCTATTCTAGAACAGTGCCGATAGCAAAATCTGAGGCATCGCACATGATTTTGAATGGTTTTGTCCAATCAGGTGCCGAAATAATTGGAGCAGAGACACGTTCTTGTTTCAATCTCTCCCATACTTTTAGACATCTATCGTCAAAATAGAATGACACATTCTTTGCTAATAGATTCGTCAATAGTCTAGCAATCTTGCTAAACTCTTTGATGAATCTTCTATAGAATCCGGCATGCTTTAAAAAAGATCTGATGTCTTTAATGCATTTTGGCTCAGGGAGTTTGGCAATCACTACTACTTTTGCTTTATCAATCTCTATTCAAGATCTAGAAACTTCATGCCCTAGAACAATTCCTCTTTTGATCATGAAATGACAATTCACCCAATTGAGTATCAGGTTTTTCCCAGTGCATCATTCAGAACTAGTTCTAAATGATGCATGCATTGATCAAAAGAATTTTCATAAATTGAGAAATTGTCCATGAATATTTTTAGAAAACGTTCCACCATGTTCGAGAACAAGCTAAGCATGCAACGTTGAAATATTGCTGGGGTGTCACAACCTAAATGGCATTCTACGATATGGAAACATCCCAAATGGACCGGTGAACATAGTTTTTTCTTGATCTTCAGGAGTAATTGGGATTTGATTATACCCAGAATATCCATCCAAGAAACAATAGTATTCATGTGCAGCTAATCTTTCCAACATTTGATGAATGAATGAAAGAGGAAAATAGTCTTTACAAGTGACAAAATTCAATTTGTAATAATCAATGCAAACTCGAACCTTTGTGAAAAGACATGTTTGCACTAATTCATTTTTATCATTTTCTACCACTGTAAAACCAGCTTTTTTGGGCACAGCGTGGACAGGGTTAACCCATTGACTATCAGATATGGGATAAATAATCCCATTGTCTAATAACTTAAGTATTTCTATTCGAACAGCTTCTTGCATTATTGGGTTTAGCCTACACTGTGAATCACGTTTTGGTTTGGCCTCTTCAATCAGATGGATGCGCTGTTGAACGATTGATGGACTAAGTCCTTTGATGTCAGCCATGGTCCATCCAATGACTTTTTTGATGTCCCTCAACATGACAAGAAGATCTTTTTCTTGTTCCTCTGTTAAATGAGAAGCGATGATTGCCGGGAGAGCTTCCTTTTCTCCCAAGTAAACGTACTTGAGATGATTGGGGAGAAAGGATATTGTTCAGTCGAGGGTAAGTCTATTGGTTCAAGACTCAAAAGAGTTGCACTTGTGGCCCATTCTACCGCAGAATTGACAATTTGGTCGAGATTGAAGTCATCCGACGCTAATTTGAACTTACATTCTAGTTCATATTCCACTTCCTCCTCATGTTCACTCGTTAAGCCTTCTATCAAATTCACTTCAAATGTTTAGTCTTCAAAATCCCGAGGTTGTTTTCCAAATGGAAAACATTTACTTCTTTGGTCATATCCCCAAATGTTAAATGCTTTGAACCCCTATAGTTTATTATTGCATTTGCTGTGGCAAAGAAAGTTCGATCTAGAATGATTGGGTTTGGAATCTTGAATTTAAAATGGGTTGTGTTTCCAATACGATGAAGTCCACGAGGTAGATGAACTCTTCGACCCGATGAGAACATCAGTGATTTCCCCTTTAGGGATTTTCACTGATTGGTCAGCTAATTGAATTATTACTCGTGTTGCATGGAGATCGCCCAACGAGCTGTTGATACACAAAAAAGGAAGCAAGTTGATACTTGCTCTCAAATCAAGTAGTGCCCTGTTGATTATAGTCTGTCCTATGGTACAAGCGATGGTTGGATATTCGGGCCTTTGTATTTAACAGGAATGGGCTCGGATAACAATTTGCTGAAATTTGTAGCTAGGAGACCTTTTTAGGAACATAGGTTTTTCTTTTCTTGGGGCACATATCTTTCAAAAACTTTGCATATGAAGGTACTTGTTGTATGGCATCAAGAAGTGGCACATTGATTTTTACTTGATTGAACATTTCTAAAATTTTCTCCATCCTGCATTGAATTTGTTACTTTTTAGCCTTTTTGAGAACGGTACTATAGGCTTCTGCACATCTTCAGCTGACATTTCTTCTTTCTTTTCTCCATTTTCTAAAGTGTTTGGTTTGAAATTTGCAGATGTGGAGGCTTCAATTGAGTTAGATTTTGGCCGGGTGGTAGTGGTGAAGAAACTTTATTGTCCACTTGCTTTTCTGATCTTAAGATATGAACAACATTGTATTGATTTGGTTAGGTATCTTGGGCATTATGGACTGGGAAAGAGTTCTTGGGATTAGTCAATGGTTGGCTCGTAATGTCCCTATCTGCCTTTCACTAAGTGAGTTAGCCAATTGACTAATATGGACCTCTAACCTATTGATGGTCTGATTATGACTGTTCATTATTGAAGCTTGGGTTTGAACAGGATTTTCATGGCTCTTTTCAAATCAGTCATTTTTCTCTCTGGAAGAGGATTTTGGAAAAAATATTATGGAGCTTGATGTTGAAAATTTGGCTGAAAGTTGGGCAGAAAGTTGGGTTGATGAGCAGAAAATTGATTGTGAAAATTTAGTCTGTATTGCTCATGACTTTTTTGACTCCATGAAAAATTGGGATGATTCTTCCATCCCAGATTGTAAGTTTTGGAGTATGGATTGTTATTCAGTCTGGCAAATGCTGCATTCCTGTTGTCAGGTAACATTTGTTGAACTAGGTAAACTGGACACTCTTCGAAGACATGGTTCAGTGCATAGCAATAGTGCAACCTGGATTTGGCATTTGGGTGGGTTGACTTGATTTACTGTACTTTACTCCTTAGCTTCTAAAAGTTCTAACCGTCTCATCAAGTGAAAAATTTTGGCAGCTATAGAGGATTCTATTGAATGGAGTTCGGTTTTGGAAGTTGTTGGATTCTGATTGTTAGACTTATCTGAACAAGATCCCACTGGATTGTTTTTCTTCTAAGTCTTCTTATAAGTCCCATCCCTGCTTCTCGTCTTTCTTTAAGAATTCTCCTTGACACATAGCTTCAAGGAAAGTTTTGGTTGGGAAATCAAGACCGTTATAGAGATTCTGGCATTTCTAACACTTCTCTATTCCATGGTGGGAACACTGGGCAAGTAAATCCTTAAAGCGCTCAAAGTACTTTTAGAATGGTTCACTCGACTCCTGTTTAAACGGCATGATGTTCTTTCTAATCAAAGCTGTTTTATGAATAGGGTAGAATTTTTTTAAGAACACTTTGACAAAATCTTCTCATGTCGAGATTGAATCAACCGCTAGACTATACAATCACTTTTTGGCTAGACTTTTAGTGCAAATGGGATGAACCTTAGTCTTATAGTGTCTTCCCCCAGCTGGGGAATCCACATCATCAAGCACACTTTCTCAAATTCTCTGATGAAGAAGTATGCATCCTTAGATTCTAGACCGTAGAATCTAGAAAGAGTGTTTATGAACTGGTGTTTTAACTCAAAGTTATTACCGTTTGCCTCTAGTAACCTAATGTAGGAGGGAAGTGATGTACTAATAGGGTAAAACTTGTCCTGAAGAGATACGTGGTTCGCCATGACTAGAGTAAACTCTGGTGGTGGTGCAGGTGTATACAGAGTGTTCCTAACTAATCTTGATGAGATTGGGTCCCTTGACCTCTCTTGCATGCATATCATACCACAATCAACATTCAGACAACAAAGAAAGGAAAATAAAGAAAAACAATCAAAAAAAGGAAAATTACCCAGTCTTAGTCTAAGGTTCTTGGACCTAGACGACTCCTAACTGGGCGATTACTTGGGGGAGGTTATTGTATGAAGCCGACTACGAGTTGATCAGCTAGGTAGGGAAAAAATGCGGGGGAGCCTTAATTACGCTAAACCACCAGATCTTCAAGGCTTAACCTTTTAATCCCTAATCTTAGACACCGATTTGGCAAGAATATGGTTCTCATAAGTTTCACCCTCGATCAATTTCCTATTGAGTCTGACATGTCCCTAGGGGCCAATGTCTATTAATTTTTAATTAAGGCTTGGGATTGTGAGTGCATTTGGAGATTATTTTTGGACTAAGGGAGGGTAATGACTTTCCCTCCTTATCTTCTTTATTGGTTTTGCCCTTAATGTCATTTTTGTGCATGTGACGCCCCGATCCCGCGGGTACGGAGACGTTACTGTGACATATATACGCAGGTCAGAGATACCTTCACGTATATACGCTAAGCGTCAGTACAGGCAAGAATCAGAGTACGGAAGCACAGTGGTAACACACAATCGAGCAATAATAACACCAGTACACAGTTATCACAAGGCATGATATAATATCTGAAGAATATATGATCACTAAGAAGCACAAAAGCAGGATGCACAATATGAAATACTAGAAAGTACTCACGAGTAACAAGATAAGAATCTCGCGAGCCGATCAAGGAGAGGCTGGAAGAAGGAGGGTCTAAATAGGCAACTGCTAATCCACGCTCCTGCTGCGCCACTCTGATCTACTACAACAAGGCTGCCACGGTCCAGACTCCAGAATCTGGACATGAGAATGCAGGGTTGTTAGCAACCCCAGTGAGTACATAGAATAAATCCAGATGGCGTGCATAACAGGCACACGTGTACATGATCAAGTGATGTGGTCCAAGCATGCAGGCACAAGAAATGACAAGTAATATAAAGGAAATGACAGTAAATCTGAGATCAAGTAAATACATGTATATCAGTAAATCTGAATCGGAAAACATGCATGAAAAATGGTATAGAGAGCATAGGTACATGTAATCATGCGACAAATATGTTAAACATGTGATAAATACACTAAACATGCGATAAATATAAGTATGGACAAAACTAGTTGTACAAGCTCAGATTATGGATTCACCAGACTGATACGTCAAGGGGATAATCCAAATAAGGAAACCCTCATCTATATACCACATATCTCATGTCGCCATCATCTGAGTTATACAACTTGAGCTGCCCTAAGAGTAACAGAACTATAGTGTGTCTAGAGTTACATGGTATCACAGAAGTCATGTGTTATAAAACAGGGTGTCGACTCAGAGCATAACACTGTAACTAGAGAATATAAAGGTGTTGCATTTTAATTTATCCAATAATAATAATCAGTACCGTTTGATATTTCAGTCGCCTCCCTACCAGTGCCTCACATCACCGATAGTCCATACTAGAGTTCGCACTCTGTACAACTTACCCGGGTCTGATATGTGAGTACCAGGACCCGAACAAAGTAGAGACCAAATATCACACTTTCCTAATATTATTACTGTTTCTTATGTTCTTATGTTATTCTTGTCCCTTGCCCACCGGTGTTCCACAACACCGACAGTTCACGCTGGAGCCCGCACTTCCAGTAGAACTCATCTGAACTCCGATACGCGGGTACCATTATTCGAATAGGGGAGAGACCAAATAACACATGCTCTAGGCGTTATCATTGTACATGTATGTGTGTATTAATAGGCACTGAGAATGTTTATCACGCTAACACAGGCGGTACGGCAGGAGGGAGAAAGTAGCCCTATAGATTCAAGAGGTGGCCCCCACAGATTCAAGAGGTGGCCCCCACCACGTGTGTGGTGTGGCACTTTGCTCCATGTGACACTTTACTCTGAGGGTTGATACAGGAGGTAGCCCCACAGATTCAAGAGGTGGCCCCCACAGATTCAAGAGGTGGCCCCCACCACGTGTGTGGTGTGGCACTTTGCTATGTGTGGGGAATGATTCTAGAGGTGGCCCCCACGGATTCAAGAGGTGGCCCCCACCACGTGTGTGATGTGGCACTTTGCTCCGTGTGGCACTTGAAATACACCTAGAGGGGGGGTGAATAGGTGTAATTGCTAATCTAATGATCTTTTTAAACTTGTGAAATGAGTGATGCAACAATCTCTCAAAAACACGACTAAGAGCCGAATACCCCTTGCGAGGTTCTGAACTCCTTCCTCCCAATTCCCCTTTAAATGGGTTAGAGGTGCGCAATGCAACCGTGTTGTATTGAGGTGTGATTGATCAATGCCAAGTATGATGATGAAAATGAAAAGCTAACAAAGTAACACAACAAGTATAGCAACACAAGATTCCACAAGTAAAATAACAAGTAAAGTAAACAAATAAGGATTGCACAAATAAAGGTTAGTTCTCAAGCAATAAATTGGAAGTGATATAAAGCAAGAAAGTAAGCAAGAAGAACGCCAAGGCAATCGCAAACAAGATGATTTGTTTCGAGGTTCGAGCCCGTTGCTCTAGTCCCCGCCTTCACCTCCGTGACGGGTTTCCACTATCCCCTTAGGATCCCGTACAAGTTAGGCCTTCAAAGACCTCAAGCCCGTAGCTTCACCTTACAAAGAAACTCCACCGAGGAGCTTGTCTCCACAAGAACAAGAATTACAAATAGTGATCTTTAACTAGACCACAACACTCTTTTACAAACACTCTCACTCTTTTACAACTTCACCTATAGAAAGAATATGAAATTTTTGGCTCTATGAAGTGTGGTGAGAAAAGCTTCAGTTGTAGAGTGATATTAGAGATCAAACAACAACTGAAAAACCAATTTTGAAAGAATGGAAATGAAAGCTTTAAACTATTTTTCTCTTTCTCTTGAAAACTATGAAAACTTGTATTTTTCTTGGTAAATAACTAAGGCCTATTCCCCACTATTTATAGGGAGAGAATAGGTTAAAACTCTGATTTTTCCAGCTAATTTGATCAGAAAAAGAGTCCCAACAACTCCTAAAAACTCTGTTAAAGAGAAACCAAAACAGTTTTTCAGAAATTCCAAAAGAAGAAAGAGCCGTTAGGCTTGTTGCAGGCCTACCGGTCGACTGCCGGTCGACCGGGACCCTGCTGGCAAAAGAGCCGTTATGGCTCCGGTCGACTGCCGGTCGACCGATCTCAAGAAAGGAAACACAGTTTCCTTCTGTCGGTCGACCGACCCAGTCGACCGGAAAGATACAGAGAGCAAACATCTTTTTACCGGTCGACCGATATGTAGGTCGGTCGACCGACAGACATGCACAGCCTGTGCATGTCTGGACACAGTAGCCGGTCGACTGCCGGTCGACCGGTCTGCCTGAAATAGATATTTTTTGGGCAGATTTTTGAGATAGAAAATTTTGTAAAAATTCTTTAAAAAATCTGAAGCTAAGTGTTATGCAGAAAATAGTTTATATCATGTTTTAAACAAGTTTTTGAAGATATAAAGCTTTGAGTCCATGTATGTATAAACTAAGGCATAAACTTAGAAATAAACATTTTCAAAAACAAAGGAAACATACAAAACAAGTGTGTGCAAATCCTAGAGCCAAATTTCACATATTCTATCTTTAACAAAACTACACTTACAAACTTCTAGGTCTTCAAGACTTCAACAAGGGCAATCTTCACTTGATCTTCAATATTGCACTTTGAGCCCAATTTGACTTGTCTTGAGTCCAATGTACCTTCCTTTAGGGAAGAATTCATCTCTTTAATATATAAACCTGAAACACACTTAAACAACAATTTATATTAGTACAAATAACTAATATGTTTTGTAATCATCAAAATACACTAAACATGGGTTGATTGTAACCTTGGGCCAACAATCTCCCCCTTTTTGATGATGACAAAACATATGAGTTATTATACAAATAAAAGAAGAAAGAGCTTGGAAAGCTCCCCCTTAAACAATGCTATGTATTTAACATAAATATGAACACTATGTAAACATACATAAAGCATTGAAAAATATCATCACCAAAAAATAAACTATCATAAGGAATAACAAAATTTAAAACAAACCATATATTTAAAATTTAAAACAAACAACATATATTTTCTCCCAAAACTAATATATATTTATATTTCTCCCCTTTTTTGTCATACATCAAAAAGGGTTAAAAAAAAATTTTAAGACAAAACAAAACAAACATATTAGAAACCAAAACAAAACAAACTAAGATATTTTAAGTATCAATCTTACATACATTCAATTCACCACAAATAAATGAAAATCTTGCATAATCTAAAGGTTTTGTGAAAATATCTGCAAGTTGAAAATCTGTGGAAACAAAATCAATATCTATGTCACCTTTTTCAAAGTGATCTCTAAGAAAATGATATCTAATGTCTATATGTTTGGTTTTACTATGTTGATTAGCATTTTTGGTCATGTGAATAGCACTAGTATTATCACAATAAATCTTAACATGATCAAAATGTAAATCAAAATCGAGAAGAGTATGTTTCATCCAGAGTACTTGTGCACAACAAGCTCCGGCTGCTACATACTCCGCCTCGGCGGTTGAAAGGGCTACACTATTTTGCTTCTTGGAAGACCAAGACACAAGACAATTGCCCAAGAATTGGCAAGTGCCACTTGTGCTCTTCCTATCTACCCTACAACCGGCATAGTCGGCATCCGAATAACTAGTCATGGTAAATTGGTTAGTTTTCGGATACCACAAACCTAAATCAATTGTGCCCTTAAGATACCTAATTATGCGTTTTACCGCTATTAAGTGTGATTCCTTAGGACATGATTGAAAACGTGCACATAAACATACGGAAAACATTATATCCGGCTACTAGCCGTAAGATAGAGTAAACTACCAATCATGCTACGAAATAATTTGATGTCTACTTCCTTACCTTGTTCGTCCTTGTCAAGTTTCGTAGTGGTTGCCATGGGAGTCTTTGCTACTTTGGATCCTTCAAGCCCGAACCTCTTGATGAGTTCTTTGGTGTACTTTGCTTGGTTGATGAATGTCCCATCACTACGTTGCTTGATTTGAAGTCCAAGGAAGAAGTTGAGCTCCCCCATCATAGACATCTCGAATTCCTTTTTCATGCATGACTCAAAATTCTTGCAAAGTGAAACATTAGTAGATCAAAAAATAATGTCATCAACATAAATTTGAACTATGAGGATATCTAGATCTATATGTTTGGTAAATAATGTTTTATCAACTTTTCCTTTCTTAAAATCATTTGAAATCAAAAATGAGGACAATCTTTCATACCAAGCCCTAGGGGCTTGTTTTAAACCATATAGTGCTTTATCTAATTTATAAACATAATTAGGGTGTGTAGGATCAACAACCCCGGGGGTTGTTCAACATACACCTCCTCATCAATATAACCATTAAGAAAAGCACTCTTTACATCCATTTGAAATAATTTAAAATCTTTAAATGAGGCATATGCTAAGGTCATCCGTATGGCTTCGAGCCGTGCTACGGGTGCAAAGGTTTCTTCAAAATCGATTCCCTCGATTTGAGTGTAACCTTGGGCAACTAACCTAGCCTTGTTTCTAACTACATTACCCGATTCATCCAACTTGTTCTTAAAGATCCATTTAGTGCCAATAGTTGGTCTATCTTGGGGCCTAGGAACAAGATGCCAAACTTGGTTGCGCTCAAATTGATTGAGCTCCTCTTGCATTGCAAGCAACCAATATGAATCGGCCTCGGCCTCGAGGACATTTTTAGGTTCTATGTGTGAAATAAAAGCAAAATTACCACAAAAATCTTGAATCTTAGAGCGAGTGGTTACCCCTTTTGATACTTCACCTATGACGAGGTCCTTGGGATGATGAGGATTGAATCTCCAATCCTTTGGTAGTGGTTGAGAGGGCTCCTCTTCATTTGCTCGATGTTCATTTCCTTGAGCCTCTTCCACTTTGGCTTCACTTCCATCACCATCCTTTGGCTTGTCTCCCATGGTAGAAGCATCCTCCAAGGTCACTTTCTCCAAACCTTCATCTAAAGCATCAATTTCTACACAATTCTTAACAAACTTGTTAGATTCCTCAAATTTAACATGAATAGATTCCTCAATAGTCAAAGTTGACCTATTGAAGACTCTATAAGCCTTACTAGTATTTGAGTAACCTACAAAAATAGCCTCATATGCTTTTGCATCAAATTTTCCCAAATTAATATTTGTATTTAAAACAAAACATTTGCAACCAAACACTTTGAAATAAGAAACATTAGGTTTTCTAGAAAAATACATCTCATAAGAAGTCTTAGTAGTATTTTTACATAGGAAAACACGATTTGCAATGTAACATGAAGTATGAACGGCCTCGGCCCACAAATAATGTGGTAGACCATATTCATTTAACATTGTCCTAGCCATCTCTTGTAAAGTACGATTTTTCCGCTCAACTACTCCATTTTGTTGTGGAGTTCTAGGACAAGAAAGTTCATGTTTTATTCCATGTTCCTCACAAAAAGTGGTAAAGGGAAGGTTAATGAACTCACCTCCTCTATCACTTCTTATTTTAATTATTGAGGAGTCATTTTCCTTTTCAACTCTTTTCTTAAAGGCTTGAAAATGTGAAAAGGTTTGACTTTTGTGTTCAAGAAAATAAACCCAAGTAAAACGCGAAAAATCATCTACTAAAACATAAGCAAATCTACTCCCACTTAAACTTTTGGTTTGTGTTGGGCCAAATAAATCCATGTGGATTAGCTCCAATGGACGTGATGACACGATATCCTTAATTGATTTGAATGAGGACTTAGTTTGTTTCCCAAATTGACATGCGTCACAAACTCGGTCCTTTTCAAAGTTCAATGAAGGAATACCCTTCACCATTTCCTTAGAGTTAAGCCTAGAAATATGGTCAAATGAAACGTGGCCTAATCTCCTATGCCATAACCAAGAGTCGTCATCGAGGGCTTTTAAACATGTTATATTACAAGACATATTTAGCATATCAATCATATAAACATTGCTTTCACGAAAACCGGAAAATACACAAACATTGGAAGTTCTATCAATTACTTTACAAGCAACATTGTCAAAAACTACATCAAAACCTTTATCACAAAGTTGACTAACACTCAAGAGATTATGCTTGAGGCCATCAACTAAAACCACATTTTCAATTAAAGGAGAGGTGCCAAGTTTTACATTACCAATACCGATGATTTTACCCTTGGCGTCATCTCCGAAGGTGACGGTGCCACCTTCATGATATCTTGATAGGGTTGCAAAGTTGTTGATGTCCCAAGTCATGTGCCTTGAGCAACCGCTATCAAGATACCATAAACCTCTACGTCTTTGAGCTTTGGAAAGTACCTACATCATTTAAAATAATGGTTGACTTTGGTACCCAAACTTTCTTGGTCCTTGAAAGTTAGTGTTACGAACCCAAACATTATGGTGTGATGCACTTAGTCTATCATAACAAAAATTAGCTAAGTGTCCTTTCCGTCCACAATGTGAACATGAGTACACTTTTCTATACATGAATGCATGGTGTGTATGTGAAGTGTGAGCATGCTTTGGGGTTTACCATAATGCATAGGTTGTGTAGCATGTACATGAGCATGAGCATGAGCATGATGAATATTTTTCTTAGGAGCTTGTTTCTTAGGAAACATATTCTCCATCTTCTTCTTATCAAATTCACTACACTTTTTCAAAACAACATCTAATGAGTCTAATCTTTCCTTAAGCATGGCAATTTCATTAGAATCTACAAATGGGGTCTTTCCTTTACAAGCAATCTTATATTTTTCAAATCATTTTTAGTGGAAACTAAAGAAGAATGCAAGTCATTATTTTCTTTAGAAAGATTTAACACTTGAATATTCAAAGATTCATTATCCTTTTTCATTTTCAAGTACTTTTTCTTCATGAAGTCATAATTTTGAGAAAGTTCTACAAATGCTTCTCCTAGCTCATCCATGGATAAATCATCATCAAGAAGAGTTGAGGGGGTTACCTTGCTTGTGCTCTCATTTGCCATGAAGCACATATTGGCGGTGTCGATCTCCTCCTCGGATTCACTTTCGTCATCCCATGTTGCTTTCATAGCCTTCTTCTTGTATGGCTTCTTGGATGAGGATGGCTTCACTTGGTCCGGACACTCTGCTACAATGTGTCCCGGCTTTTGGCAATTGAAGCATATGATCTTTCTCTCTTCTTTGCCTCCTTGCCATCTCCTCCGTCCTTGGAACTTTGCCTTGTTGTACATCCTCCGGACGTTTTTGACTAGAAGTGAGAGCTCCTCGTCATCTTCTTCTTCATCATCTTCGTCGGAGTAAGTAGCATGACTTTTGAAGGCAATGGTCTTCTTTTTGGAGGGTGCCATGTCCTCCCTTGCCTTCCTCTCCATCTCATGGGTTTTTAATTCCCAATGAGTCCGATGAGCTCAATCTCATCTTTATCATTGAGTTCCTTCAATGTTGTAGCTTTCACTTCCCATGATGGAGGAAGAGCCCGGATGATCTTTCTCACCCTTTGGTCGTTGTTGATCTCTTCACCTAGAGAAGAAAGCCCATTAGTAATCTTAGTAAATTTAGTAACCATATCATCTATGGTTTCATGTTCTTGCATGCTAAAATTTTCATATTGGGACCGAAGAAGGTCTATCTTGGCCCTCTTCACTTGTGATGTCCCCTCATGTGTTACTAGCAAATGGGTCCAAATCTCATAGGCGGATTTGCAATGGATGACTCTAGCTATGTCATCATCATTGAGGGCTTGTAGGAGTGCATAATGAGCCCTAGCATTGGCATCAAACTCCTTGGTCTCAATTTCGGACCAAGTAGATTCATCACCATCGGGGCACTAAATTGTTTAGTCACGGCCTTTGCAACTCGGCTACCTAGAGATTGCAAGAAAACGGTCATCTTAACCTTCCATATGGGAAAGTTAAGTCCATCAAACTTAGGGGGTGTCTTAATACCATCGGCCATGTTTACTATGTGGAAATGAATGAAATGATTAGCAATATGAGGATCTCTCTAAGGTTGTTAAGCCAAATCCTAGAGTCCAAGCTCTGATACCAATTGAAATACACCTAGAGGGGGGGTGAATAGGTGTAATTGCTAATCTAATGATCTTTTTAAACTTGTGAAATGAGTGATGCAACAATCTCTCAAAAACACGACTAAGAGCCGAATACCCCTTGCGAGGTTCTGAACTCCTTCCTCCCAATTCCCCTTTAAATGGGTTAGAGGTGCGCAATGCAACCGTGTTGTATTGAGGTGTGATTGATCAATGCCAAGTATGATGATGAAAATGAAAAGCTAACAAAGTAACACAACAAGTATAGCAACACAAGATTCCACAAGTAAAATAACAAGTAAAGTAAACAAATAAGGATTGCACAAATAAAGGTTAGTTCTCAAGCAATAAATTGGAAGTGATATAAAGCAAGAAAGTAAGCAAGAAGAACGCCAAGGCAATCGCAAACAAGATGATTTGTTTCGAGGTTCGAGCCCGTTGCTCTAGTCCCCGCCTTCACCTCCGTGAAGGGTTTCCACTATCCCCTTAGGATCCCGTACAAGTTAGGCCTTCAAAGACCTCAAGCCCGTAGCTTCACCTTACAAAGAAACTCCACCGAGGAGCTTGTCTCCACAAGAACAAGAATTACAAATAGTGATCTTTAACTAGACCACAACACTCTTTACAAACACTCTCACTCTTTTACAACTTCACCTATAGAAAGAATATGAAATTTTTGGCTCTATGAAGTGTGGTGAGAAAAGCTTCAGTTGTAGAGTGATATTAGAGATCAAACAACAACTGAAAAACCAATTTTGAAAGAATGGAAATGAAAGCTTTAAACTATTTTTCTCTTTCTCTTGAAAACTATGAAAACTTGTATTTTTCTTGGTAAATAACTAAGGCCTATTCCCCACTATTTATAGGGAGAGAATAGGTTAAAACTCTGATTTTTCCAGCTAATTTGATCAGAAAAAGAGTCCCAACAACTCCTAAAAACTCTGTTAAAGAGAAAACCAAAAACAGTTTTTCAGAAATTCCAAAAGAAGAAAGAGCCGTTAGGCTTGTTGCAGGCCTACCGTCGACTGCCGGTCGACCGGGACCCTGCTGGCAAAAGAGCCGTTATGGCTCCGGTCGACTGCCGGTCGACCGATCTCAAGAAAGGAAACACAGTTTCCTTCTGTCGGTCGACCGACCCAGTCGACCGGAAAGATACAGAGAGCAAACATCTTTTTACCGGTCGACCGATATGTAGGTCGGTCGACCGACAGACATGCACAGCCTGTGCATGTCTGGACACAGTAGCCGGTCGACTGCCGGTCGACCGGTCTGCCTGAAATAGATATTTTTTGGGCAGATTTTTGAGATAGAAAATTTTGTAAAAATTCTTTAAAAAATCTGAAGCTAAGTGTTATGCAGAAAATAGTTTATATCATGTTTTAAACAAGTTTTTGAAGATATAAAGCTTTGAGTCCATGTATGTATAAACTAAGGCATAAACTTAGAAATAAACATTTTCAAAACAAAGGAACATACAAAACAAGTGTGTGCAAATCCTAGAGCCAAATTTCACATATTCTATCTTTAACAAAACTACACTTACAAACTTCTAGGTCTTCAAGACTTCAACAAGGGCAATCTTCACTTGATCTTCAATATTGCACTTTGAGCCCAATTTGACTTGTCTTGAGTCCAATGTACCTTCCTTTAGGGAAGAATTCATCTCTTTAATATATAAACCTGAAACACACTTAAACAACAATTTATATTAGTACAAATAACTAATATGTTTTGTAATCATCAAAATACACTAAACATGGGTTGATTGTAACCTTGGGCCAACAGCACTTAGTTCCATTCAGAAACCGCCGGACGTTAGCACGATTGCGGGATACATCCTCGTCATCCCGACACCAGGCATGCTCTGCCGAACGCCAGTCTGACTGTGCTATTAACAAGAGTATGAGCACAGGAGATACAGGAGTACAGGAGATACAGGAGTACAGGAGACATAAGAGTACTAAATGTCTGGTAATAATATAATAATCATGCATATGCCAGGTAATACAGGTGTCAGGTGTCAGGTATCAAGTGTTATATATCATGTGGCAAATATAACATGTCAAATACTGGTGTCATATATCAAGTGTCAAATATAGCATGGCAAGTACCGATGTCCAGTATCATGTGTCAAATATAGCATGGCAAGTATTGGTGTCAGGTATCATACGTCAAATATAGCATGGCAAGTATCAGTGTCATATATCAGGTGTTAAGTATAGCATCGCAAATATCGGTATCTGATATCAAGTAATAAGTATAGCATGGAAAGTATCGGTGTCAGATATCATGGGTCAAATATAGCTAGCAAGTATCGGTGTCAAATATAGCATGGCAAGTACCAGTGTTATACATTATGTGTCAAGTATAGCATGGTAAATACCGGTGTTATATATCATATGTCAAATATAGCATGGTAAATACCGGTGTCAGGTATCATATATCAAATATAGCATGGCAGGTACCGGTGTCATATATCAAGTGTCAAATATAGCATGGCAAGTACTGATGTCTGGTAAAAAGTGTCAAATATAGCATGGCAAGTACAGTGGTCCGGTATCGTGTGTCAAATACAGCATGACAAGTACCGGTGCAAATAACATATATCAACTTGTTTATCGGTGTATTATGTAATAAAAGTTACAGTGACAATTACTAAGCATGTAACAGTAATAGCAAAGCATGTAACAACACAAAAATGTACTCGCATAATTATAAAATAGATGTATGTTAAAAAGAAACTGTACTCGCCTCAATACCGAAACACAATACCGAGAAAAGTCCGAGAAATCCGCGAACCGGTACGAGCAAACCACTAGCCCATAAATATATATTAAAATATATAAATATAAATATTTATATAAATATTAGAGAGGGAATGAGAGAGGAGAGAGAAAGGAGAGGAGAGAGTTGTAGGAAGGGGAGAAAGAGAGACAGAAATATGGTGTTTTAGGAATAAATTTGGAATTAAAAGGGGAGGGTATTATTGTAAATATAGGGAAGTAAATTGGGAATGAGGGAATGGATATTTTAGGAATGTGAGAAAAGGGTGTTTATTTAGGGAAAGGAAAGAGAAAAGAACTGAAAAGAAAGAAAGAAAGAAAGAATTAAAGAAGGAAGAAAGAAAGAAAGAAAAATGGAGGGAGGGGGTGGCCGTCGGCCTGGTGGCGGCGGCGCCGCCGCCGAGGAGGGGCTGCGCTCGCGCGCGCCCCCAGGGAGGAGAGGGGGTGGTGGTTGTGACGGTTGTTGTTGTTGTTGCTTGAGTTGTTGAAGGAGGTGGAGGTGGTTGATGGTGGAGGTGGTTATGGTGATTGTGGTGATGGTTGGAGGTGGTGGGGAGTTAGAGAAGGAGGAGGAGGTGATGATGTGGTGTTTGGAGTGATGGAATTGGTGGAGGTTGTGGTGAATTTTGGAGGAGGAAGGGATGTGGTGGTGATGGGTTTATGGTGAAATTGGAGAAGGAGGTGGGATTTTTGGGGTTGATGAAAGTGGAGAAGGGGAGAGGGGGTGTAGGGGAGGTGATTGGCCGGCCTAGGGGCGGCCGGCGGCGACGGTGGTGATGGTGGAGGCGGCGGCCATGGAGAGGAAATGAGTGGGTTTTGTTTTGTTGAAGGAGATGTAATGGTTTTTGAATTTTTGAAATGAAAAGGAAAAGGAAATGGAGGGTTTAATAGAGAAGGAGAAGGAATTGAAATGATTAATTTGGAGGGAAGAGAGAGACTGCGGGTTGCTTGTAGGCGGCAGTGGCAGGGGAGCAGGCGGCTGGGTGCAGGGGATGGGGAAAGTCAAATGGGGAAGAAAGAAAAAGAAAGAAAATTAAAGGAAAGGAAAAAATTAGAAAAAAAGAAAATAAAATAGTATGAAATTTTTATTATAAAATAATTTATTTATTATAATTTTTAAAAGTACAAAGTAGGGGAGTAGAGAAAGAAAAAGTAAGAAAAGAAATCGTCGGTAAAAATATTATTATCAAAAATAGAAAATATTATTTTAAGATACGTTGTGAAATCAGATTCACGAAATGTAACATAGTTTTCAAATTAGAAATCTTGGAATCTTCCGGCGATACCGGTCAACACCAGAATCGGTCAAATTTTGATAAATTTAGAAAAATCCCAAAAAATATTTTTTTGATAGAAAATGAAATTCTAAGAAGTAACATGAAAGCCGTTTTTGAAAATTTAATCCCATTTGAAAACTAAAAATCTGGAAAGCAATTAGCGATGCCAACCGACACCAGTTTTGAAGATTTTGCAAATAATTCTGAAAAATTTCAAAAATCATGAAAAATATAAATATTAGAAAATGATGTTTGAAACTAAAATCGGTCAAATCAGATTACCAGAAATGCCAATTCGAGCAATACACTAGGATCGGGCTCCTGGTCCAGACTAGGGCTGACTTTGAGTCCGCGAATCCGGATCCAATACAAAACAGTGACACCGATAATCATAAACAAAAACAAATATAAGCTAAATTAAAGAAATATGATAGAAAAAATTAGAATACGTATCTAAGTACGTATTCTAGGAACGGGGTGTTACAGTGCAGGTATGCAAGATATTCAGAGCAAGATACACTCAAAGAAAATAAATCAGCCAAGATGTTGATCCTATTCTATATGTAATGCGCACGTTCCTTTCTCCAGCACTCTTCAAAAGTAATGTAATGAATAGTATAGACACGTGCCCTCCGATTCTTAGATTTACAACAAATGTTTTACTGTTGGTTTATTAGTAGGTATAAGGTGTGGCATACAAGAAAATTAATACTTATACAAAGCTATTTTTGCAAAGCCAGCAGACCTGCAAAAAAATATTTGTGAATAGTTCACTCAGATTGCCGCGAAAACGCGACAAAAGTCGCGTTTGCGCGACAATACTGAGGGCACTTGGTCTCTGCTTTCTGGAGCAGAGGTGCAAGACCACTTATATGTTTCTGCTGCCTTGATTTCTTAATCCCAGAACTTGTACAGAGAAACATGGAAGAATCTTTTAGTCTAAACAAAAACCGTCACCCCTCCCTGGCAGCGGCGCAAAATTTTTGTTCGAGGTAAAATCGTGCACAAAAAACATGTGACTTGGATTGTGGAATGTGTGTCCAAAATGATGCTACTATTTTCTCAAAACTATCATTATAGTTAAGAAGCTAAACGAGTCATGTCCACAAGAAGGGGAAGAGATAGAAGCATGTGTTTGATTTTGTATTTGTTTTGAAAAATTCTTCTTTTGTTTCAAAGACTTTTTGAAGAAATAAAAGAGAAGGAATGTTGGTTGATGGTATGTGAAAACAAAGTAAAATGGTTGACTTGTGAAAATGTAAAGTAAGAACGGAATACGAAGGAAGAAGTTATAAAGTGGAAGAAAACAAGTTGTGAAAAAGAAAACGGTTTCAGAAAAATCTTCAAAATGAAAGAAGTGTTCTTAAAGAAAATAGAAAATGAAACAAGTTTTGAAAATATGGTTTATGAAAAGAAACTCATAAAGCAAAGTTTGAAAAGAGAAAAAAATAAACTTTGCTTTTTAGATGGTGAAAATGCATGGCTAACCTCCTACTAATTGATCCTATTAATCAGTAACTTTCTTGATGATAGAGCCTCACAATGGATCCTTTGCCTTCACTATTCTTGTACTTTGAGAACATATCATGTTGAATTCAAATGAAAGTTCTTCCCCCATCACCTTGCTTTACACGGCAAAAATTCGAATGTCACCCCATCAAGATCCGTTTTAAGGTGGGAATGTAGTGAATTACAAGTGCACGATCAGTATCGTCAAGGATGAATGGGTAGTCTCTAACTCACAAAACCAAGTAATGTTAGTACATCAATAGATCATTAAGAATACATAGTTAAGCATGAAATATGAGAATTATCTTGCATGTTAGTGTGTTAGAGTTAAAACCTTTCATCTTAAGCCATCCATAACTCTTGCTTGCACAAGACTCATTGTGATGCTCATTGATTCTTATGAGTTATCAATCAAGTAGTTAGAAATTAGTGGATTAGTAGTTAGTTAGCCATGCAAATAGAGAAGTTAGCTACTCATGGAAAGAAAGAGCAAGAAACTAGTCATTCTACACTATTTGCAAGGAAAGAAAAAGCAAGTAAAAGAGCAATGAAAATAGAGGTAAAAGATGAAGCAATCTCATATAGATTTGTTACTGATCAAATACAGAACTCTTACTCTCTCTTCCTCTAATTTTCTAAACTAAAACAAGATAAAGAAATTATAAGAGATATCTAAAGAAAAATCTTAAGAGAAAATACTAGAAAATTTCTAACTCTCCCCCTCGGATGCCCAGAGGTGATATTTATAGTACCAAATGCTACCACCAATCAATCTAGGCCGTCGAAGAAAATGCTGCACCAGCGGTCAAGATTTAGCCGCAAAATTGCGGCTTTGGTCGCAGAAACACGATTCTGGTATGACCATTAGGCCTGCACCAGCGTCTTCCAGGTTGTCTCTGCCCTTGTGTACTTATAGAAGGTTCCATTAGGCCTTCTAGGTCATTGAAGAAAATGCTGCACCAGCGGTCAAGATTTAGCCGCGAAAATGCGGCTTTGGTCGGGGAAACACGGTTCTGGTATGACCATTAGGCCTGCACCAGCGTCTGCCAAGTTGTCTCTGCCCAGGTGTACTTATAGAAGGTTCCATTTTTTGAATATTCTTTGGGTTTGTTAGCAGGATTGGGCTTCATGCTTTGGGCTTTTTTTAATCTTCACAAAATCCACAAATTAACTAGGGTTTTTGGGCCTTCTTTTTTATTAAGATGTGGACCTAAAAGTAGAAGATAAGTTTTATTAGTAACAAAATAATATCACTAAAAATGAGAAAATGTGATGAAATTAATAGAAAAATGAACATTAATCAGTAGACTAGAAAGCTTAATAAAACTAAAAGAAAAATATATAAAAATAAAATAAATAAATGGTATCATAGTCCAAGCTGGAATCCCAAAAATATACTAAGCGCATATTATTTAGATTTTATGAAAGATCAAATAATCAACTTAATCTTGATTTCTAAACCTTGATTGATAATAAGCCCTTACATGGAGACTCAAATTAGGTATGAATAGTTTAGGTTAACCTAAGAGCTTAGATCACTAAATTTTTGCAAAATATTTTCAAAATTTTCTCTCTTTCAAAATGCGTTTTCAAAAATACTGACATTTATTTTCTTTCTTCATAGATTTTGTGGGTGTAATCTACTGAAAACCCTCAGGAACTATAACTCCTCTAGGAAAAACTTAGAGATTTAAAGGCTTGTTGCACATGCTCGGGCAATCAAGTCACCTGCAAAAATGGTGTAATAACACGTTAGTTTAGTTTTTAGCTTTCTTATTTTGCTCGGGATGAGTAAAAGATAAGTGTGAAGATGTGATAAGTCATTAATTCTACATTTCATATTGCATTTTTCTGCCTGATTTATAATAAAATACCTCTAATAACCCGTGTTTTGGTCTCTTATGCAGATTACAAGGGTATAAGGGCAAAGTTGAAATAAGAGCTTAATTAAACATATTTTGGGTAATTAATCCAGATTTCTTGTAGGCCAAGGCAAAGAGCTTCTAGAAGAAATATTGAATTTTCGTATTAAAAGTTGTATCTGGAGAAATACGGATCAAAATTATGCAAAATAAATTATATACAGAAGCATCTCAAAGCAATACGCAGAACCAGGCAAAAAATCAGGGGATCTCTCCTTGATCTTGCCGTGGAAATGTGACTTTTGCTGCGTTTCTGCTGCAATGTCAGGGGACGTGCCCCAATCTTTGACACGTGCTTCGACTTATCATCCCATACCTTCTTTTACCTATAAATACATCATGTATGAGCCATAATGCGATGGAGGAGGCCAAGATTAAGGTTTCTTCTCCATTAGTGTTGCTTAGTGTAGGGCTTTCTTCTTCTTTTGTATTTTTTCTTTTCTTTATAGATTTAGAATTAGACTAGAGAGTGATTCAAGAGAAAAGAGAGAGACATTGTAATAGAGAGTAACAATCTATGAAAAATTCCTCATTTCTCTTTCTTATTTCTTCTTTGATTTCTTCCAAGATACTTAGCTAGTTTTCTCTCATGGCATACTAACTACTAACCACTAATCATCTAACACTTGATTGATAATCCACATGAAACTAATAGCCTCGCACAAGGCTTTGCTCTTGCAAGAGCCATTGATGGCTCATGATGATGTGTTCTAGCTCCTAACTTGCTAACAAGCTAACTTGCGTAACTTACTTTAATTCATGCTTACTTCTAACTGGTTTTGATGGATTAATTGTATGGTGCACCTAATTATTCTAGTTTTGATGTGGAGAACAATTTTGAGGGCCATGATTTGAAAAGCTCTTAAAGACAAGTTTAGTGATGGCCAAGGATCCATTGTGAGCAACTATCACTTTAGAGATTAGCATGACTAGTGGAGTATTTAGTAGTTAGCAGCCATGAGTTTTCTTCCTCTTTTTACTTTATTTTAGAAATAGTTTTTCAAACACAAACATTAAGTTTTTATCTTTGTTTTCATCATCTTCTACCTCTTCTTAGTTTTGTTTTCTTTCTTTTCCTTTTGATTCTTTCAAACCAAATAAGAACTCGTTAGCACTAACGTAACACACCATTAATGTTTCTATCGCCTCTCATCTCTGTAGATTCAACCCGTATAACTACTTTGCTTTAACAAAATATCAGGGAAGCCAAAGCACACACACTTAAACTTTTGATTTCAAAACAAATATTTTAGTGCACGGTTCCCCTCCGATCAGCATCCAAATAACTTGTCATAGAGAATTGTTCAATTTTTGGATACCACAAGCCCATTCCATGCCCTTAAGATATTTAATAATGCATTTTACCGCAATCAAATTAGACTCTTTAGGACAAGATTGAACTCCAGCACACAAACGAATACTAAATATAATGTTCGGCCTACCTATCGTCAAGGAAAGCATACTACCAATCATGCTACGATAAAGTTTAATGTCAATATTTTTACCTTATTCATCCTTATCAAACTTAGTTGTGGTAGTCATGGGAGTCTTTCTAATCTTCGTATCTTCTAACCCAACTTTCTTGATAAGCTCTCTTGTATACTTTCTAATCTTCGTATCCATCACTCTATTGTTTGATTTGGAGTTCAAAGAAATACTTGAGCTCTCCCATCATATTCATTTTGAACTCTTCCTTCATGCATGATTCAAAATCCTTACAAAACTTTTCAGAAGTAGATCCTCATCAACATATATTCGTACTATCAAGATATCATTATCTACATCCTTTGTAAATAAAGTGATATCTACTTTGCCTTTAATGAAACTATTTTCAACAAGAAAACTATTAAACCTTTCTTGGAGCTTGTTTTTTACCATATAAAGCCTTTTCAAGTTTGAAAACAAAATCTGAATGTGTAGGATCAACAAACCCGGGGGTTGCTCAACACATCCTCCCCCTCAATAAAACCATTCAAAAATTCATTTTTAACATACATTTGAAAAAGCTTAATATCCTTGAATGAGGCAAAAGTAAGGGTCATCTGTATGAATTTGAGTCATATTACGGGTGCAAAGTTTTCCTCAAAATCGATGCCTTTGATTTGGGCATAACCTTGTGCCACTAGCCTAGTTCTATTCCTAATGATATTATCCTACTCATCTAACTTATTCCTAAAGATCCATTTAATGCCAATAGTTGGCCTATTGTAGGTTGTCTAGTTACTGAAGATAAAGCCTCAAATGCAAGTGTCATGTCAATGTGAGGGTCGCGTTTCAACTCAAACGCGGATGTCACACCTCATCAACAGCACAACACGAGGGTCGTATTATGTGCTAAATGAGATGGTCCTGTTGCTCTTCAAAACGTGGACCTCAGTGTGGCATTTCAACATCAAAACATAAGCCTGAGTAACTTCACTTTTCAACTTCAACATGAGCATATGAGCTCCGTGTCTCAACATCAGAGTGAAGTCTGCGTCCAGCGCAAGACTTGTGTTCTGCTGTAACAAACAACAGTTAATGGTTCAATCAACACTTCTCCCTACGTAATGGGGCATAAATCCCCATTATGGAGAGATTTAAGGGTCAATTATACCCCTGAATTCCCCTATAAATAGCTATGAATAACTAAGGAAAATGATAGAGCTGCCTGGAGAGTTCAAGCGAGGAAGAAGAGAGAAGACTCTTAACAAATTTGCTAAGTCCATGTTTTGTAATCTCTTTGAGATTTTAGTCACTGATTAAGATTTTATACTTTACCAGTATGCTTTTAACGAGAGTAAGAAGATCCGAAGATCAAGCTTCTGGTTCGGCTCGTCAATGAAGAACATGATTCACTCTCCACCACTACATCAAGAACCTGACACTAAACAAAGAGAAGAGTCAACTATTCTTCCCTCTTTTGTAGTCAAATTTTGGTCTGTTGTAATTATCTTTTCAATCAATTAAAGAATTTTACACGCCTCAATTTTTCTGTCCCATAGAAAATGGAAACTCTACTGGGGAATACTTTATCTATCAAAGAGAAATCCATAGTGCAAGCCGACCTCAAGCTTCTCGGATTGACCGTCGAATCGCTTATCGTCGAATTTGACCAAGAGAAGTTCGAACAGATTCTCTCTTCGGGCTCCATTAGGCCCAAATCAATGCGACAGTACGACAAAATCTCTTCAAAGACTCGCTCTCAAGTCTCTTCGGGGACTTCTCAAAGAAATGCTTCTTTAGAAGCTAAACATACGCTTTTTAACAAAGCTAATGGTTCAGCCTCTCTTGAGGTTCTGACAATCTCTCGTGAAGCCAACACGACTTGTGAACGAGTCTCTCAGGAGACCCGCAAGATCAGTGTCTTGGCTCACATCCAACACAGTGGCGGAGACTAATCTCACACCAAATTGTTCTTGAGGATCTACAAATTCAGTTTGCAAGGGGTTCACAACAACCCCTGCTAACCAATTGAAATATTGATCGTCGACGAAGGCATCGAGCTCGCCGTCAGCAAGATGAAGCAACTGAAGCTGAAGATAGTGCTATTGGCACTAAAGCGAGTCTCAGGTTTAGATCCTCATTTCTGTGATAAAATGCGATGCTTGTGTTCATGAGATGCATGTTTTAGTAACAAGACACGGTGCTCTCATTCAGCCTCAAGCTATGCCAAAATTTGAGGTCCGCGCCTCACTTCGAGAATGCGAGACCCGTGTTGAGTCAAAAGCCATGACAGAATTCAACCTTTGCATTTCAATTCAGAAATGCGAGGCTCACGTTCAGAAGCAAATTGTGACAAAACACAACATTCGCGTTTCACTTTAGAAACACAAGGTTCGCGTCCGGATCCAGTACTGACCTGAGAAGCTCTCACCCCCATGGGTTTGAGACTAGTTATTCAGATAGCCGTATAACGGATCTAATGGACTACTTGATGAAAAAAGAGGAGTATTCATCAAATCGCTCCTCAGTGTCATTAGGAGCATCTCATCTCGACGGTGCTCTTTGATTCTCATTGCGGCGTCAGATGACTAAGTCATCAGTTTTTAACAGACTTTCAAAGGCTTCAAACTCAAATTCAGCCAAGAGGTGATAATCTCATAAGAAGAAGTCATCCTCTGACGTTGAATATCTGGAGGTGACTTACAACATGGAAGATCTGAGAGCCATACCAAGTAAGTTAAAGGGAAAGCAACTAGCTCTCAGTTCTAAAAAGTCGGATGCTGAATATTTTTCAGGCTTGAATGAAATTCTGACCGAGCCTGAAG
This sequence comes from Agave tequilana, assembly GCA_038442645.1. Lineage (NCBI taxonomy): Eukaryota > Viridiplantae > Streptophyta > Magnoliopsida > Asparagales > Asparagaceae > Agave > Agave tequilana. Next base: position 92,167 of record JAVJIF010006000.1, read on the forward strand.
GGATCTTTCAACACACCCAGGCCTGAACTAGAGCAATTGCCCTGATTGACAACAATCTGCTTGCAAGGGGAATCGAGGCGAACGATAAGCACTCTGCCATCATAGAATCCCACTCGTCAAACTCTTATGAGGAGACACGGACTTTCACCTATATGGCTGGCACTCCAGAAGAGTTAGCTAGGAGATTCTAGGAGCAAGCTCGAGTACAACAAGCACAACATGAGATGCTTCAAGCCTCACAAGAGTCTTCAATGATCTCAAGAAGATGATGACTTTTTTGCTTGATAAGCTGAAGAAGAAGCCAAAGAGTTCAAAGACTAAAGCTTCTTCCAGCAAAAGCAGGGTAAAGAGAAGTAGGGTGAAACTCTACATCCGAACACTTTGATGGCAATGAGAATAACTTTGCATATCAAAATCCTGAGTCTTCTTCTGAAGAACCATAGAGAATAACTTTGCATATCAAAATCCTGAGTCTTCTTCTGAAGAACCATAGAATTCAGAAGCTGAAGATAGTCACGCTAAGAGGATGAGCGAGTTTGAAAAATGCCTCGAATCTATCGCACATCGAAGCAAGCTTCAAGAAGTAAGGGTAGTTAGATCTTACCCAGTTGAGTGGGATGCGGCTCCATATCCTCCTTTGTTCAAGATACCAACTTTGCACACCTTCGATGGCAAGGGGTCACAGAACCAGCACATATACTATTTCAAATCCCAGACTAAGAATGTAGTATCAAATGATGCTGTCATTACTTATTTGTTCATCAGCACCCTCAAGGGGTTGTCTTTAAATGGTTCATGAAACTTCATGCTAGTTCTATCAAGAAATGGGCCGACTTGGAGAAGTAATTTCTAACTCGCTTCTTTGAATTTGACATAGAAATATTTGTGCTAACTCTTCTTGCCATTAAGCAGAAGAAGGGAGAGTCGATCAAGACGTTTGTTGAGAGATTTTGGAGTATGGTGCTCCGATGTCCAAGCGGTATAATCCAATCTACATTGATAGAGACTTGCCACCACAGCCTGCAAACTGTACTCCTAACTCAGATAGGAGCGGCTGAATGTACTTGACAACAACTTGTCTTACAAGGAATAAGTGGAGGAGATTGTTGTAAGGGTCAAAGCTGAAGAAAAGGAGAGTAAGCCTAGACTAGAAAAATTGACGAGGCACACGCCAGGATAGTCTTTTCAATAAAAAAAAAAGATACTTTGATAATAGATACTACATCCTCTGCCAAGCCCCAGCCAGCTAGAAGGAGTAATTCATTAGGTCAAATGCGTGCCAACAAGCAATAATCCTTCAAGGATGAGCATGTCATCTCCCTACTCAAGTTACTTCACAAAAGCAACAAGCTCAAGCTACCAAAGGCGAGGCATCCTAAAGAGGCAGGGAAAACAGATGATCTTAACTACTGCTTATATCATAGGAAGCGGGACATCTTACCAAGAGATGCTACATCTTCAAAGATGTACTTCAAGCTCTGATTGATGCGAAAGTGCTCAAACTCCGCGATTAGTCTCTAAAATGGCATATTTCATAACACATCTTCACATTTATTCAATATTAAATTCTGTTAATAACACCTCCCTTATATGTTTCTAGGTCCATGGTGTGAAATGAAGAAGAAGCCCAAAAATCCTATTTATTTGGTGATTTAAAGCCTACAAAAATAGTCATTGACTTTGGAAGGTGGTTCTATCAAAACCGGGTGCCTATATCTAGAAACCAAGGGGTACATCTGATAGGAGAGAAAACTGACAGGATGTGACAGGAAACTCTGCGTGCACGACCACGAGATGGTTGTGAAAACACGGCTATAGCCATATTTCTACAGCTCCTTATGGAGCTGCGCGTCAAGATTTGATGCGCGGCCCCGTGACACCCCCCTGGCGCCCCCTTAGCTTATAAATACCCCAGGGTTCTCTGAACAGTGGAGAGAAGATTTTTTAGGGTAGTTTGTAGGTAGTTTGCTTTCTTTAGTTTAGGTTAGTTGTTCTTCTTCTTCCTCTTTTGTACTTTTTATTTCTTGTAGATCATGTAATAAGAAAGAGAGTAGTGCATAGGATGAAAGTAAGAGTGCTTGTAATGGAGGAAGACACTTTATGAAAGGTTCTCTTTTTTATCTCTACTTATTTTCTTCTCTCTAACTCCTTTTACATACTTAGCTAATTTTCTCTCATGGCAACTAACTACTAATCACTAACTTACTAACTCCTTACTTGATAATCCACATGAATCTAATAGCCTCTACTTGGTCTTACTCTTGCAAGGTGACTTATGATGATGGATTCTAAAACTCTAATATCTAACTCTCCAACAAGCTAACTTTACTTTATTTCATGCTTACTCTAGTTTAGTTTTGATAGTTTAGGTGTAGTTTGCACTTGTTGAGTTAGATGTGAAAGTGATCTTATGGGTTATGCTTTGAAACGTTCTTGAACCAATAACTAGTGATGGCCCGGATACATGAGAGGCAATTATCACTAAGAGGTTAGCATATTGGTGGAGCCATTAGTAGTTAGTAGCCATGAGTTTTCTTTTTTTACTTTATTTTAAAAATAATTTTAAAAATCACAAATATCTTTTCTTTAATGTTTCTATCTTTGTTTTCACTGTACATTTCTCTTTTCATTCTTTCTTTTGTTTTCTTTTCATTATTTAAAATATAGAAGAACTGTTAACATACACGTGAATAGACCAAAAGCTTCTATCGTCTCTTGTCCTTGTGGATTTGACCCGTTTAGCCTCCATGCTATAATGGAAGTATCTAGGAAGCCAAATCACGTCTTTTAACTTGTGATTTCAAAACATACACTTTTCGTGCACGGTTTCTCCCGATCAAATTTTGGCGCCGCTGCCGGGGATAGGAACGGTTTGATCTTACGTTTTGTTAACTTTTCTTCTTTGCTTTTTTTGGTTTGCAGGTCAAATTTTTAGCATTGCAGAAGTCTACACTTGCTTGCATCTCCCTGCTCAAGAAAGTAGGGAGCAGGTGCTTTAAAAATTTTATGTGGTTGGGTAAATCTTTACATATTGTTATCTTCTACTGCTATTTTTCTGTTTATATTACTTGTGCATTGTAATAATTTTAAGAACTAAAATACGGTAATTGAATATTTTAAAACGGTTTAGACATTTGCATCTAGGCACATGTCAATTTTCATTTCAATATACTGTATTTTGTTTTATTATTGTTGTGATCTGGACCGAGGTGTACAAATTGCATTGCATATAGTTAAGACAAACACGTTTATGATTTACTCACTTTGTGTGTTCACTCCTATCTATATTGCGCACTTGCACGAATTGAATTTAAGGGCGTATCCCTATACAACATAAGGTAGGGAAGTCATTACCCTCCTTTAGCCAAAAAATTACCTCCCTACTTATACAATCCAAGCCTAAATAAAATTTTTGAGACGTTGGCCCCTAGGGATATCTCGAACTCATTTATGAGATTTACCTAAGGGGAAGTTGTTAGAGTCTGACTCTTGTCAAATCGGTATCAAAAGTTGGGGATTAAGAGGTGAACCTCGAAAAATAGTTGTTTGGCATAATTAGGCCCGTTGCTCCAGCACGGTTACTGAAATCACCTAGAGGTGGGTGAACAGGTGAAGGCTATATAAAATGACAATTAATGTGGATTAAAAAAGTATTTAAAACAATAAGCACAATTTAAAGAACTTGCAAGTAAATAAGCAATTTAATGGAGCAAGTATGAGAGAGATAGAGTTTAGAGAAAATGTGGACAATCGCAAATACAAGGATTTTTCCGAGGTTCGAGCCACGCTCTACGTCCCCGCCTTCACACTTGAAGGATTTCCACTATTGGTGATCCCACTGGATCGTCAATACAAGGACACACTTGTCCTATCTCTCGTGATGCCGCAACACCAACTCGGAGCACACTAGCTCGCTTGAGGCCGATGCCTCTGCAACTTCTCACAATGAAGAAAGAGGTGATCAACACTTGACCACACCAAAAAGCTCACTTGCACAACCCTACAACCAAGATGAGGAGATGATACTTTGGGATTGTGTAGTGCACAAAGACTAGAGAGAAGTAGAGGATTGCTTCAAGAAAAGGGTTGAAAATTTTGGCTCAATTGAAAATCTTTTGCTAAAGGCTAAGCTTTTGAAAACTTTGATTTTTTGCTTGTAAATCTTGTTGTTAAAGTTTGTAGAAGTGTCCCACTATTTATAAGGGATGAAAAACAACCTACACAGCTCAAAAGAGACGTTGGGGGAATCCCAACAAAAAGCTGTCCAAAAAAATATAGCTGTTGGAGTCTGTTAGAAGTTCTGACAGCTACCGGTCGACCGTGCCGGTCGACCGCCAACGGTCATAAATCCGACCGTTGGGGAGGTCGGTCGACCGACTCGGTCAACCGCAGCTCTTCCTGAGAGTAAAACTCTCTGGCGGTCGACCGATCCGGTTGACCGAGAAAAATAGAGAGCACTGACATTGATCCCGGTCGACTAAGCGGTCGGCCGACGTGCACACATGCACAGCCGTGCACGTCGGTCGACTGGGTCGGTCGACCGGACTCTGTCAGGTCTGTTTTCCAGAGTCTGCTAAAGGGAAAAGGAATTTTGGTTAAAAACATTTTGGTTAAGGATTTATAAAACAAGGTTCTAGGACTTATAAAACTCAGAGTGTAATCATAGATCAACACCCAAATATGTTAGAACTTTATTTGACGAAAATCCTTTTTGATAAAATGAAAAATGATTTTTCTAAAACAGATTTTTCCAATCATGATTTTTTCAAAAACTAAGTTAGAAATTTTTATATGAAAATTATTTTGAAGCCATGAAGCAATACTAAGTGTGTGTGAGTGACAATCCCAAGTATTCTACCTCTATCATCTAGGTTTTGACAAAATCTTCTAAAAATACTAAATAAAAATACAAATCTTTGAAGTCTTTGAAGTCTTCTTCTTTGTGTGATCCTGGAGCGCTTCTACTGTGCTAGGCTCAGGGATCCAAATCCTTTGCGGCGTCCAAAAGCATGAGTCTTGAGTTGGAGCCGTCAAATCAACTATAATATTTTTCTGAAACTTATGTAAACAAAATTGTTAAACACATAACTAAATATGGTTTGTTATCATCAAAATATCGGGCTAATGGCCTTTGGGCCAACAATCTCCCCCTTTTTGATGATGACAAAATATATATAGTTATTACCAATATTTTGGGTGGAGACTTCAAGTGAAGCTTCCCCTCAACACATGCATATATCAAAGAGATACTCAGGCATAAATAAAAGGCACATATAGTATATGGAAATGAAACACATGTCAATCAACCATGCACAAGTACACATGTCCATACATATCTAAAATAAAATGGATGCCATAAAAGAGTAACTCATGTCCATAAAAGTAACTCATGTCCAAACAAAACATATAACCATAAACACATGTCCACACAATACATGTCCATAATAAAACAAAATACTACTACAACCCAAAATACACAAAAATACAAAATAAAGTACTACAGCCCAACGAGTCTCATAAATATCTCTCCCCCTTTTTGACATCATCAAAAGGGGTAAAGAAAATCACTCCTCATTGTCAGAATCATCCTCCTCAAACGAGTCGTCCTCATCTCCCGTAGAAACCTCCTCATCACCATCAAGATCATCATCATTAGCCTCCTCCTCAGGATCAATTGCGGCAACAGCAGGCCGTGGAGCCGGAGGAGCTGAAGTTCTGACCAGAAATGGAGGTCCGACAGAAGGAAGTGGACGAGCAAAAGGCGTGGGATCCGGAGCTATCTCATTATGCCTCACATATAATTTGCCAAGTTGCAGATCCATGTAACGCATGGAATCAGCAAAGTAGCTCATATCATTGCGAAGGCCAAGGTAGCGTGAGTCTATCTCCGCACGATGAGCTGCAATCTCAGCGGAAATCTGGGAATGATGCAGCTGGATCTCAGCTGAAATCTGAGTATGATGCTCCTGTAACTGAGCTCGTAACTCAGAAGAAATGAAGGACTGGAGATCAGAGGGAATAGATGATCCCGGAGCAGAAAAAACCCTGGAACATGAGAAGTAGGAGGAATGGGCGGCTGCTGAGAAGCAGGATGACGCGTCCCAGCTTGCATCCTCTTCAGGAGAGTGCTGTTCAAGTTCACAGAGGGGTCGGTGGGTCGCAGAGAGGATAAATCGAAATCAAGCTGCCTCAGAAGGTAGGAGATGATCATCCCATAAGGCAAGTGCCTAGTAGGGACAAGAATATGATCTGAGGTCATGTGGGAAATGATGAACCTGGGGATGTTAATCTTGATGCCTCGCAGAAGGCAATAGACAAACAAAGGAACAGATCCCCTAGCATGACTGAATTCTCCTGATTTGGGCAGGAGGTTGTAAAAGATAATCTTAGCGAGAACTTAGGCAGTGAGAGTGTAATATCTCACTTCCTCATTTCTCACCAGACCGGGGTTGTCATCCCCATGAAGTAAGGTAGACGCGGTGAGCGCAGACTCACCGGCCGGATACACAAAATCCTGAAGGTCTAGGTTAAAAATATCAACTCCCTCACAGGAGAGATGCAGAAGATCAGCAAACTCTTGGAGAGAGATGTCAATGTCTCTCCCAAGTACTCTAGACCTAACCCTGTTAGCCTCAAAAGATAGATTTGTGTAGAAATATAGAATGAGGGAGGTGTAAACAGGTTCCCTAATGGAAAGGAACTGATCAAGCGAATTGTTCCTCAAGATGTGTGGTATGTTAAGGTGTTCAAAGTCTTGGAGAATCACACATCTACCAGAAATAATCGTCTTCTCTGAAAGAAGGATGTAACGGTTTTCAGCTTGTGGAGAGACAAAGGGGGGTTTGGATTTACATGAAGAAGAAGGGGCAATGGATTTACCCTTCTCAGATCTAGATCTCTTAGGCATTTTAGGGTTAAATGAGAACTAGGTCAAAATCCACAAAATAGACACGGTAAAAGCTTGATCTAAACTAGATGAAAGGCTAGATCTAGAAAGAATATGATAGATAATAACTAGAATTGCAAGATCTAAGAAAAAAAATAATTTTTACCTTAAAAGAGTGATGATCAAAGAGGACAAAATCGAAATTCCTTGACACTAGACGTAGATCAGGGCCTGAGAGTGATGATCCAAGAATTTTTAAGGAGATTTTGAGAGAGATTAGATGTGGAATTAGATGGAGAAAGCTTTGTAGGGTTTTTGAGAGAGAAAAAGTGAAGAGTCGGCGGAGGTAAGAGGGTAAAATGAGAGATTAGGGCTATAAATAGTGATGGGTAAAAAGCAGATTCCCGTCGCCCAATCGACTGGTCCGGTCGACCGTTTTTTAACGCACTGCAACCCAGTCCGGTCGACCGCTCTGGTCGGCCGACAGCAAGGAGTTAAAAAATATATCTCCAGGTTAGGTCGGTCAACTGCTCCGGTCGACCGGTCTAGCCCAAAAACTGACAGTAAGCAGATTTGGCAAAAAAAAAATTTTTTATCTTATAATTTTTAAAATAGCATAAGGTGTATTCTTATCAAGCAAATGTTTAAACATATTTTAAATCATGTTTAGTTATAAAAATCAACAAAAGACCTATACTTGATTTTCCTTTTATTTTTATTTATAAATACAGCAAGAATTTAGAGATGTGGAAGCCGAATACCCTGTGAGGGGTTCTGAACTTCTTCCTCGAGATTCCTCTAAATATGAGTTGAGGCGCGCAATTGCCATCTCTAATTGTTTGCTTTAAAAAAAATTTTTATTTAATTTTGACAAAATACATATTCAATAAATACAACATAAAACTAGACATGTGGACAACAATTATAAGGCATGAACACAAAACATGGCATACATACAAATATAACAGAAATGCAAGTTTATACTAACATATAACAGTATAACACAAAAGTAAACTCGTAATCCTATGCATATAAAAGAAAAAAAAACTTTTTATGTGGAGAAGTTACCAAACCAAGGGCATTCTCCAAAAATGGGTGCCTCTATGATAGTGATGCAAGCGCGATGTGTTCGTTGAGCGTTGATGCATCCACCACCCGGGCACCATCTCCTCCTAAGTCTTGGAGGAAGAAGACCCACCTGTATCAACTAAATTTGGTGTGTCTTTTGGTACCCATATCTTTTTGAGTCCTTTAGGGTTAGTATCTTGGCGAACCCAAACATGTTTATTTGACATGTTTAGCTTAGCAAAATAAAATTTTTCTAAATGGCCTTTGCGGCCACAATGAGTGCAAACATAAATCCTACCACTACCATACATGAATGCATGTTTATGTGTGTGTGCATGTTTCCGTGCATGTTGAAGGTGAGTGTGTTTCCCTTGGGTTACTCCTTTGGGAAACCTAGATGCAAACTTGTTTAAATCAAATGTACATTTTTTAAGAGTTGAGTCCAAAACATCAACTCGTTTTTGGATCTCAATAAATTCATTTTTGTTACATGATGAAATGGGGTATTTTCCTTTAGTAGATATTTTATATTTATCAAAATCAATTTTTATTTTCTCAAAAGCATTGGATAAATCATTTTTCTCTTTTAGAACAATATCAATTTTGTTTTTCAAAGAGTCATTTTCCCTTTTTAACTTTTTATTATGAGATTGTGAAATCTCATACCTATGTTGTAGTTCTTCAAAGAATTGTGCAAGTTCATCCATAGTCAATTCATCATCTTCTATGGAGTTTTCAAGAATTACCTTTGAAGCATCCTCCCCATGTGCCATAAAGCACATGTTGGCGGTGTTGATCTCCTCTTCAGATTCCGACTCCGTGTCATCCCAAGTGGCCACCATAGCTTTCTTCTTCTTTGGCCCATTCTTTGAGGTTGTAGCTTGAAGAGCGGGACAATCGGTGATGAGATGTCCGATCTTCTTGCAATGGTAGCACGGACCCGGCTCCTCTCTTTTCCTTTCAAATCTTCCTTGAGGTTTCCCTCTTCGGAAGTTGCTTTGCCTCCCCTTCTTATAGAACATCTTGCCCACCTTCTGGATGAGCATGGCAAAATCCTCATCGTAGTCTTCCGATGAGTCCTCCTCGTCATGGGTGGATGGAGTGGCTTTGAAAGCAAGGGCTTTCTTCTTTGGCGCCTCCCTTTCTTCTCTAACTTTCATCTCCATCTCATGTGTTTTGAGATTGCCGATGAAGCCGGAGAAGTCCATCTCCTCCCTATCGTTGAGCTCCTTGAGGGTAGTTGCCTTTACTTTCCAAGATTTGGGAAGAGCCCGAATGACCTTCCGGATCTTTTGGTCATTGTCAATCGTGTCACCTAAAGAAGATAAGGCATTAGTTATCTTGGTGAAACGGGTGAGCATGTCATCAATACATTCATTCTCAAGCATATAAAAGTTCTCATATTGAGAACGATGCAAATCAATCTTGGATCTTTTGACTTGGGACGTTCCCTCATGAGTCACAATCAAAACATTCCAAACCTCAAATGCCGATTTACAATTTATGATGCGTGATAGGTCATCTTCATTTAAGGCTTGTGTTAATGAATATTGGGCCCTAGCATTAGCCTCATAGTCCTTGGTGGTATCCTCGGACCATGATCTCTCATCGGTGAGAGGTTCTACAAATTCCTTGGTAATGGCCCTAGCTACTCTAGCTCCTAGGGATTTAAGAAAGAGGTTCATTTTGACCTTCCAAATGGGGAAGTTCAAACCATCAAATTTGGGTGGGGACTTGATGCTAGAAAAATCAACTAATGCCATGAATACAAATATAGAATGCACAACAAATGAAAATGCAACAAATAGATATATCCAACTATAAGGATCTCCCTCAGGTGGTTAAACCAAGTGTAAGGGTTTGGCTCTGATACCAATTGAAATCACCTAGAGGGGGGTGAATAGGTGAAGGCTATATAAAATAACAATTAATGCGGATTAAAAAAGTATTTAAAACAATAAGCACAATTTAAAGAACTTGCAAGTAAATAAGCAATTTAATAGAGCAAGTATGAGAGAGATAGAGTTTAGAGAAAATGTGGACAATCGCAAACATAAGGATTTTTCCAAGGTTCGAGCCACGCTCTACGTCCCCGCCTTAACACTTGAAGGATTTTCACTATTGGTGTTCCCATTGGATCGTCAATACAAGGACACACTTGTCCTATCTCTCGTGATGCCGCAACACCAACTCGGAGCACACTAGCTCGCTTGAGGCCGATGCCTCTACAACTTCTCACAATGAAGAAAGAGGTGATCAACACTTGACCACACCAAAAAGCTCACTTGCACAACCCTACAACCAAGATGAGGAGAGGATACTTTGGGATTGTGTAGTGCACGAAGACTAGAGAGAAGTAGAGGATTGCTTCAAGAAAAGGGTTGGAAATTTTGGCTCAATTGAAAATCTTTTGCTAAAGGCTAAGCTTTTGAAAACTTTGATTTTTTGCTTGTAAATCTTGTTGTTAAAGTTTGTAGAAGTGTCCCACTATTTATAGGGGATGAAAAACAACCTACACAGCTTAAAAGAGACGTTGGGGGGAATCCCAACAAAAAGCTGTCCAGAAAAATATAGCTGTTGGAGTCTGTCAGAAGTTCTGACAGCTACCGGTCGACCGGGCCGGTCGACCGCCAACGGTCATAAATCTGACCGTTGGAGAGGTCGGTCGACCGACTCGGTCGACCGCAGCTCTGCCTGAGAGTAAAACTCTCTGACGGTCGACTGATCCGGTCGACCGAGAAAAACAGAGAGCACTGACATTGATCCCGGTCGACCGGGCGGTCGGCCGACGTGCACACATGCACAGCCGTGCACGTCGGTCGACTGGGTCGGTCGACCGGACTCTGTCAGGTCTGTTTTTCAGAGTCTGCTAAAGGGAAAAGGAATTTTGGTTAAACACATTTTGGTTAAGGATTTATAAAACAAGGTTCTAGGACTTATAAAACTTAGAGTGTAATCATAGATCAACACCCAAATATGTTAGAACTTTATTTGACGAAAATCCTTTTTGATAAAATGAAAAATGATTTTTCTAAAACAGATTTTTCCAATCATGGTTTTTTCAAAAACTAAGTTAGAAATTTTTATATGAAATTGTTTTGAAGCCATGAAGCAATACTAAGTGTGTGAGTGACAATCCCAAGTATTCTACCTCTATCATCTAGGTTTTGACAAAATCTTCTAAAAATACTAAATAAAAATACAAATCTTTGAAGTCCTTGAAGTTTTCTTCTTTGTGTGATCCTGAGCGCTTCTACTGTGCTAGGCTCAGGGATCCAAATCCTGTGTGGCGTCCAAAAGCATGAGTCTTGAGTTGGAGCCGTCAAATCAACTATAATATTTTCCTAAAACTTATGTAAACAAAATTGTTAAACACATAACTAAATATGGTTTGTTATCATCAAAATGTCGGGCTAATGGCCTTTGGGCCAACAGTTACCTCTCACTAGTCTTGCCCCTACCCGGCCGATTAACTTGTGATCAGATTTCTACAAGGTACCCCCATGGGCAGTCTAACAAATTAGAAGTCATTTAGGCCTAAGTCAACCCTAGCATAGCTTATTTTCTTTTTCTTTTTTATTTGTTTCTTTGTTTGTTTTTTGCTTTTTTGTAAATTGTGATATAGATTTCAACAACAACAACAATTTTTTCAATCCTAATATGAATCCATATTTTACTCCAACCTAATTTGACTTGGATAACTCCAACCTGGCTATGTACAACATGACCAACTATATAGGCCAGATTGGGATTATTCGACTCAATATGACCCATACCCCCAATCTTATGACCATAATTTTCAAATTTATCCTCTTCACAGAGTCAATGAGAATTCACCTCCCCTGAGTCAAATTTTCAATCACCTTGTCCACAACTTTCACAATATTCATTCCTCAATTTTGACTCATATACTATTTTTCCTGTTCACCGATCGAAGAAAAATCTGATTTGAACAAAGAGCATAGAAGCCATGCTTGAGTCCCAACAACAAATTCAAAACTTACTCCATTCGCAATCCGTTCCATATCAAACTCCATATACTCCTTTTTTAGAACTACCAATTGAAGAAAAATCTGAGTTAGAAAAGAGTTTGGAAGTCTTTTGTAAAACAACACAAAAATTACAAAACATGATGGACTCATCATTTCAATCAAAATTTCAAAAGTCCTACTCATCTTTTTCTGTCTGACTGATTCAAAATGAATAACCATCAGTCCGGAAATTAAGTATGAAATTCTTGCATAAGTCTGAGCAACAATCGCAAAATCTGATGGACTCTGACTTCACCACAATTTCTAAAACTAACTTTCATACTCACTTTTTCAAGAAGAACCAATTGCAAAGAGTATAAAAGGCATGATTCAGACTCAAAATTCTGTTACCTGGCTTATCTGTAGGTTAGACTCAGTAATGAGTGAATTGATTAATGAGAATGAGGAAAGTTTTTCTTGTCAACCTTTGACGAACACTTATAGCCCTAACTCTATCATTGGACCAAGAATCATGTTATTTTAAAAACCAAGATTCAATTTTAGCATATCCATTTGAACTTGACCAAACTCCATGTTTTGAAAGTCACATTGTCATTTTGGCAAGTATCCCTTTCCTAAAATTGAAATTGAACATGAATGTGATCCTAAAACTCATATTGGTAATTTCATTTCACTTTTTGATTTAATAATAACTTCGGTAACGTTACCAGATTTTTTATATTCCGGAGTCAACATTGAATCCTATAACAATACACCGTGAAACTGAATCACCAATATCTTATGATCACACTTCATTAATGGGGAAAGTTGTTGGCCCAAAGGCCTTCCACTCTAGTTTTGATGATGATTAACTCATGTAGTTATGTGTACTAATAATCTTGTGATTTTAGTTTCAGATCATTAATCAAGATATTAGTTGGTGATTAGCTTCAACAAGATGATTTGGAAGCTTTCACATGGTGATTCAAGAGCCCGGACGTCAAAGATGACATATAGCACTCAAAGGAGTCAAGTTCGGTGAATCACGAAGTTTTGGATTGAGTCAGCTTGGAGACGGCGCTCTACAAGAAGACATCGGTACCTTAGTTTAGTTTTGTATTTAGATCCAAATTGTAAAGATTAGATTAGTATGATAAGCTCAAGTTCACAAAACACACGTTTCATGTTTTGGACATTGGTTTTCGGTTTTTCCGTTTTGGTTTAACCGATCTTGGTTTCATGAATAGTTAGATCAAAACAAGTTTACATGGTTTAATGTATATTAGATTTGTTCTATATACATGCATGCTTCAACTACTTAGACAAACTTAATTTGATACACCTATTCATGTGTTTTAGGTTTTGTGTTTTAACAAAACTTATTTTTGGAATTAAAGACAAAAACTATGATATATATTTGTTTCTTGTATATTGGACCTATGTCCATATGCAACATACTTAATAGTGTTTAAGTATCATGTTTTTGTATTTCAATAAGTTTTGGACAAAATGTATTTTCTATTAAAAATACATGTTTGGTAAAATACAGTTTTTGCTTTTTGATAAAAATGATATGACACAAAAATAGTTCAAATTGCATGATATTTGAGTTGAAATCTTTATCACATGTTTATATATCAATGTAAAATGAGAAACTATTTTTTGTGGATTTTTGGAGATTTTATGGAAATTTATTGGATAATAAATAATATATTTTTGCTGATCAGAATAGCCTCTGCCAGGCTGGGTCGGTCGACCGCACCAAGTAGCCGGTCGACCGTATCAGTCGACCGACGTGCACGGATACGTGCACGCTGGCTGCCTATTGGGCCGGCCGACCGCACGGTCGACCGACTGCATGCAGGCTAGTCTCTGTTTGTTTCGGTCGACCGGGCGGTCGACTGGTAGCTGCCAACGGGCAGAATTTGACCGTTGGACGGTCGACCGGCCGGTCGACCGGTAGTGTATTTTTGGCAGTTTCTGCTGCCAACGGCTATATTTTTCTGGGGTCTATAAATACCCCATTTGAAAGAGTTTTTCTCTAAGATTTTTTGTGCGAATTTTCCCCTACTCTCTGGTGTTCTCACAGCAATCAAAAAAAGTTTTTGAACTTGAATTGAATAATCTATTTGGTGTTTTTGCTAGGGTTTGGAATATCAAAGAAAAGGGTTTTTGGGAAAAGAGTTTTGATTCAACTTCTCTATCTTGGTTTCAGTTTTTCCCAAGAATTTTTCTTTGTGATTTTGATTTCCATCCCATTGGTTTTCTCCATACTTGAGCTAAAATCTACTATCTCATTCTATAGGATCTTTGTGTGAGAGAAAGAATTGTTTGTGGTTGTTTCTTAGACCACCAAGTTGTAAACCCAATCTTTACTTGTCTTTGTGCCTTTGGGTTGTATCCCTCAAGTTGTGAAGTGATCCTTGTGCTTTGTGCTAATCCCTCAAGTTGTGAGGTGATTGTTTGTTGGCTTAGAATTGTGCCTCAAGGAGGAGGTTGTGTTTGTAAGGAGAGGAGTTGGGTACTCCTTGTATTGTGATTGCCCCAAATCCTCGGTGGAGGTTCCCTTTGTGGGAGTCCTTTGTGGACAAGCTAGTGGACTTAAAATCCTTCTGTGTGAAGGCGGGGATGTGAGCTGGGTGCTCGAACCTCGAAACATATCTTGTTGTTTGCGCTTGTTCCCTTGACTCTTACTCTATCTCTCTCTCTCTCTCTTTACTTTGTGCATATTGCTATATCATATACTTGCTTGATTGTGTGCATCTATTTGTTGTAATTGCAATTAGTTTTTAAATTCCGCATTGAGTTCATAGATTAGCCATATCACCTATTCACCCCCCCTCTAGGTGATTTTCAATTGGTATCAGAGCCTACGCTCCTGATATTTAGGTTTAACCACCTAGGAGTGAGATCTTGGTTTGCTAATCTTCTTTTGCATTGTTCATTTGCACACATATAGTTGCACTCATGGGTAGCCCTCCTATGTTTGACCATTTTAGACTTGATGCTTGGAAGGCCAATATGAGTAGACATTTAAAAAGCCTAGGACATCTATATTATCAAGCCTCTACTCAAGAATCATTCCCTAATAGTAGCAAATATAAAAAGGCTAATGCATTAGCACTTAGAGCACTTAGAGCATCTCTTAATGAAAATCTTTTACCGGTGTTTGATCATTATGATTCGGCTTTTACAGTTTGGAGCTTATTGACGTCTCCCGAGCTACCAAGGATTATTAACAAGATGAGGAGATCTATGAAAGAAAAGTCCGAAGAGCATTGCCTCATGGTCCAAGGGATGAACTCCCTTGAGGTACAATCGGACACTCAATTAGATGATAGCTCTAGTTCCTATTGCTATGGTTGTCAATCCTTAAATTTGGAGCTTGCACAAAAGCTTGAAAATTTCTTGAAAAAACACAATCTTTTGAAAGAGGATAACCTTGTTTTGAAAAATGAATTAAAGGATTTGTGTTCTAATTTTGAATTGATTTTGCAAGAAAAGGAAGAGATTGCAAGTGAACGTGACTCACTTAAATCTCAACTTGAACTTGCTTTAAAGGAAAATGAATTTTTAAAAAGTAAAGATGATTGTGAAAAACAATGAGGTTTTATCTTCTAAATTGGATTTTATTTTAAAAGATAACCTTGTTTTGAAAATAAAATTGAGTCTATTACAAAAGAATTGGATTTAATTTTAAAAAAAAATGAATCTTTGAAAATTGATATTGATTCTCATGTGTGCCATGCTAGTATAGCTTCTTCTTCTTGCACACCTATTGCATGCTTCACTTTATCTTCCACTATTGAAAATGATATAAATGTTTTGAAGAAAAATGTTGAATGTTTGGGCTCCACTTTGAGCCAATGCACATTGAATCATTCACGTTTGGAAACCTTGGTCCGCAAGAAACAAGGTCCATCTTTGCATGCACACCCTACACGGTATACACATGCTTTCCACGGTCACCACCATCGCACGTATGCTCATGTGTACACATGTACACATTGTGGCCAAAAAGGTCATCTTGCTAGATTTTGCTATGATCGTTTACATATTGAAAATTTAGCAAGTAATCTTGTTTGGGTTAGAAAAGATACTAACCCCCGTGGACCCAAGAGAAAATGGGTACCAAAGACCACCTCTATGCTTTTTGATGTAGGTGGGAGCTCTCGCATAACGTGAGAGTGTTGGTGCCTTGAAGTGGATGCATTCTGTACCTAAAGAAAACATTTTGGATGCTTCACTTTCAAGGGGAGTTTGGTGGAGAAGACCACCATTGGTTTGGAGAACTAGAGAGGTGCCTTCATCGGTTTTGGTATCTATCTCTAACTCCCATTTTTATTTGCATGCTTTTCATGTTTATATATTTATGGCATGTCATGTTTTGTTGTTTATTATGTTTATGCCATGATGATTAGATTAGTGTTATACATGTTTAGTTATTTGAGACACTTCATGCCTATATGGATTTATATCTTTGTGTTCTCACTTGGTTTTTAACTAATATGTATGCCCTAGATCTAGTGCACATGCATATACATAATGATCATATGGATGTTTATGATGTTTTGTATTTAATGACCCATATTTTGTTTAGTATGTTGAATTCCATGTTTATTAGACCTTTGACATGCATGTATAGCTTTTGAGATCACCCTTGTTTAGATAGACCCATTTGTTGTGTTCTCACCATTGTTTGGCTATTATGTATATCATGATTCTAATAGCATGTGGATTTACTTCATGATCATTTTTATGCTTATCATGTTGATTCTTAACCCATTTTATGCTTCATGATTTGAATATGCGTTTAGATGTTAGTTTTCATTAAGATTAGGATTTATACTTGTACATATAGTGGGCTACAAATAAATCTTTATATATGTTTGTGCTTGAATGCCTATTTGTGCTAGTATAGTCTAGTTTTGATGATTCATGCATTTTAACCTATATTCCTATTTTGGATATGTTTCCATGATCATGTGTTTTAACTTCATGTATATGTCTACCTTGTCCAAACTTTTAGATATACATGTACATCCTTGAGCCACGTGCCTTCATGCATATACCCTTGTGGACTCATTATATTTAGGATATGTATGTATACTTTAGTTTGTACATGACATACATATGCCTTAAAGTTTAAATCGTTTTGAAGAATTTGATGATTTCAATTGGTGACTTTCATGATTTTCATATTTTTAGGTAATTTCAATTGGAAATAAAAATTTAGTTTTTTCATGTCTTAATGTGTTTAAGGAATTTCGCATGGGCTTATTTGAACATTTTCATGATTGATATGTGTCACACAACACTTGTACACTCACTTTATTAGTTTACTTATGATTTGTTTTCATGAGACTATGATATGTGCTTTATGGAATTTGAGTGTTTAGTGATCATGTGATTTACATGTGTTTCATGAAAAACATTTTGTTTTATTCCTTACTTGAAGGATTTCGTACTAGTTTAAAATATTTTTTTTCTATAACTAGTTCGTATTCTTTACTATGGTAGAGATTTTCAAACATAATACATTTTCAAACCTATTTTTGAAAACCCCTACCGTCTACGGGCGGTTGGATGGGAGTCCATGCCTTGTATGTTTATATTGAAAATCATTTTAAACTTGTGCATGAGATGGGAGGATAGGAATATGAGATATACACTTGATCTTATTGTTGTTTCAATTGGTATCATTGAATTCTTTCAATTGGTATCAATATTAACATTTTTTGTATACTCATATATTTTTATATATGTATGCTTTCATTTCAAATTGTATCAATTTCGATTGATATCAAACTTTTCATACATATATGTGATTTAGTTGTGCTTACTATATTTCTATATCTTAAAGCACAAATTTTGTTTATGCTAAGGCTTGAGCTTCAATTTTGTTTCAATTGATTTAGCTTTCAATTAGTATCTTAATTCTAGCCTATGCATTATTTTTGTTGGTATTTCATAAAAGGGGGAGAAAATCTTGTATTTCATCTTTTAATTGGTATTTAGTATTCCACTCCCTTGCTTTATGATAGAAAATTATAATTTCAATATTTTTGTTTTAGATAATTTCAATTGGTATCTTATGCATTAAAGAATGTTTAATTTCAATTCCAATTGGTATTAAGATTTGTGTTTAGAAATTCAAAATTTGTAATGTTTAATTTCTATTGATATTAAGATTGTTTATTTATAATTGGTATGTTGTTTGTTTAGTTGTTTGTTTACTTATCAATTGATATCAAGATTGTTGTTTTTCAATTGATATAGTTTCATGTTTAATTGGTATCAAGATGCACTTCATTGATTTTTTTTTTTGGTATCATATTTGATTTTAGACAAAAAAAAGGGAGAACATCCCTTTAATGATTTTTTTTGTTTTGAACATAAAAAGAAGAGAAGAATATGTGTTTATCTGTTTTGTTTTTAACCCCTTTGTTGATGATTGACAAAAAGGGGGAGAATTATTTGAGAGTTTAACATGCATATAAACTCAGATTCTTCTTTATATATGATATAAACTCAAATTCTTTTTATATGCATGTTTGAATGCATGTTTTATGTTTTTATTAAGTTCAATTAGTATCAAAAGCATTATTTAAAAAACTTATTTGTTTTAGTTTATTTTGGTATCAAGAGCTTGTAAAAGAGATCATTAGTTTTGTTTTGCATATATTAAGTTTAATTTAAGTTTAATTTAATTGGTATCTAGATCATGTTTATGTGTTTTTGAAAATTAAGTTTAATTGGTATCTAAAGCATGTTAATTGATATCTAGAGCATGTTTATTTGTTTGTGAAAATTTCATTGGTATCTTCCATTGGTATCTAGAGCCATTTATTGTTTTATGCATATCTATGCATGTTTCATGTTTAGTATTCAATGCTTATATTTGTTGTTTATCCCTATGCATGAGTTAAGGGGGAGCTTCTTTGAAGCTTAACTTTAATCCATGCATATATAACTCCTTGAGTTTTGTCATCATCAAAAAGGGGAGATTGTTGGCCCAAAGGCCTTCCACTCTAGTTTTGATGATGATTAACTCATGTAGTTATGTGTACTAATAATCTTGTGATTTTAGTTCCAGATCATTAATCAAGATATTAGTTGGTGATTAGCTTCAACAAGATGATTTGGAAGCTTTCACATGGTGATTCAAGAGCCCGGACGTCAAAGATGACATATAGCACTCAAAGGAGTCAAGTTCGGTGAATCACGAAGTTTTGGATCGAGTCAGCTTGGAGACGGGGCTCTACAAGAAGACATCAGTACCTTAGTTTAGTTTTGTGTTTAGATCCAAATTGTAAAGATTAGATTAGTATGATAAGCTCAAGTTCACAACACACACGTTTCATGTTTTGGACATTGATTTTCGGTTTTTTCGTTTTGGTTTAACCGATCTTGGTTTCATGAATAGTTAGATCAAAACAAGTTTACATGGTTTAATGTATATTAGATTTGTTTTATATATATGCATGCTTCAACTACTTAGACAAACTTATTTTGATACACCTATTCATGTGTTTTAGGTTTTGTGTTTTAACAAAACATATTTTTGGAATTAAAGACAAAAACTATGATATATATTTGTTTCTTGTATATTGGATCTATGTCCATATGCAACATACTTAATAGTGTTTAAATATCATGTTTTTGTATTTCAATAAGTTTTGGACAAAATGTATTTTCTATTAAAAATACATGTTTGGTAAAATACAGTTTTTGATTTTTGGTAAAAATGATATGACACAAAAATAGTTCAAATTGCATGATATTTGAGTTGAAATCTTTATCACATGTTTATATATCAATGTAAAATGAGAAAACTATTTTTGTGGATTTTTGGAGATTTTATGGAAATTTATTGGATAATAAATAATATGTTTTTGCTGATCAGAATAGCCTCTGCCAGGCTGGGTCGGTCGACCGCACCAAGTAGCCGGTCGACCGTATCAGTCGACCGACGTGCACAGATACGTGCACGCTGGCTGCCTATTGGGCCGGCCGACCGCACGGTCGACCGACTGCATGCAGGCTAGTCTCTGTTTGTTTCGGTCGCCCGGGCGGTCGACCGGTAGCTGCCAACGGGCAGAATTTGACTGTTGGACAGTTGACCGGCCTGTCGACCGGTAGTATATTTTTGGCAGTTTCTGCTGCCAACGGCTATATTTTTCTGGGGTCTATAAATACCCCATTTGAAAGAGTTTTTCTCTAAGATTTTTTGTGCGAATTTTTCCCTACTCTCTGGTGTTCTCACAGCAATCAAAAGAAGTTTTTGAACTTGAATTGAACAATCTATTTGGTGTTTTTGCTAGGGTTTGGAATATCAAAGAAAAGGGTTTTTGGGAAAAGAGTTTTGATTCAACTTCTCTATCTTGGTTTCAGTTTTTCCCAAGGATTTTTCTTTGTGATTTTGATTTTCATCCCATTGGTTTTCTCCACACTTGAGCTAAAATCTACTATCTCATTCTATAGGATCTTTGTGTGAGAGAAAGAATTGTTTGTGGTTGTTTCTTAGACCACCAAGTTGTAAACCCAATCTTTACTTGGCTTTGTGCCTTTGGGTTGTATCCCTCAAGTTGTGAGGTGATCCTTGTGCTTTGTGCTAATCCCTCAAGTTGTGAGGTGATTGTTTGTTGGCTTGGAATTGTGCCTCAAGGAGGAGGTTTTGTTTGTAAGGAGAGAAGTTGGGTACTCCTTGTATTGTGATTGCCCCAAATCCTCGGTGGAGGTTCCCTTTGTGGGAGTCCTTTGTGGACAAGCTAGTGGACTTAAAATCCTTCTGTGTGAAGGCGGGGATGTAGAGCTGAGTGCTCGAACCTCGAAACATATCTTGTTGTTTGCGCTTGTTCCCTTGACTCTTACTCTATCTCTCTCTCTCTCTACTTTGTGCATATTGCTATATCATATACTTGCTTGATTGTGTGCATCTATTTGTTGTAATTGCAATTAGTTTTTAAATTCCGCATTGAGTTCATAGATTAGCCATATCACCTATTCACCCCCCCTCTAGGTGATTTTCAAAAGTGTGTGGACATCATTTTTTTAGTTTAGACCCCATTTTTGAACCAATTACGACTCTCACTTTTGAATCTCGACTTGATCTAAGTCACATTCCCGAGTCGGTATTAGTTTCTGATCCATTTGAGCCCAAATCAATCATCTTCCAAAATCACACTTCATTGTTAGATAAAGGTGTTGAACAAAATGACTCAGTATTTATTTTTGAAAATTGAAAATTGGATGGGGATAATCTTTTAAATAAGACCATACACTTCATATTCTTTTACTGGGTTATAGTAGAGAGTCAATGGTGGGTTCTTTTGAGATTCACAATCTTTAAATTGGGCCACATTTCGTGAACCAATCAGACCACCATCGGAACCACCACCATGAGTTAATTTT
Organism: Agave tequilana; assembly: GCA_038442645.1. Taxonomy (NCBI): domain Eukaryota; kingdom Viridiplantae; phylum Streptophyta; class Magnoliopsida; order Asparagales; family Asparagaceae; genus Agave; species Agave tequilana. The sequence goes on from JAVJIF010006000.1 coordinate 113,506, forward strand.
CCTTTCCTTTTCATTTGTTTCACGCATATACACATTCACAATGCATTGAGGATAATGCATGAGATAAGTGTGAGGAAGGGTTTACTAACATAGGTTGTTCTAAACTTTCTTTCTTTTACACTTCTTTTTTTAGAAAAATTTTAGATTTTTTCTTTTGTATAGAAACTCTTTTTCTTTTTACAAAACTTTTTGAAATAAGAAAAATATTTTTGATTTATTTTTAAGAAAGTTAAGGTGATCTTAGGAATTAGGAAGACCTAAAATTATTAATTTTTAAACCAAGTTAAAATAATAGATCTTGTTTAAATTTTAGAATATGAAAGTAAGATTGGAAAGCAAATTTGATCTCAAATTTTTTACCTTAGATATATGCACTTCACACTTACACAATTTTTTGGAATTGAAACAAAGACTGAAAATGCCAAAAAAATAAAAAAATAATAAAAATCATAAACACCACTTATTAAAGCTGGATAATTATATCTCAGAAAGCATAACTTTTCACGCCTAAAATGGTTGATCAAAACAAAATAATCCCCTTTAGTTTTGTATCCTTGTTTACTAGAGTCCTTAAGCTCGAGGGATGTTTTCTCATATGGTTTCCTAAAATCATATGGTTTGGGAGAACCGGCTAAAAGCTTACTACTCGGGTAAGCTAGAAAGCCTAAGAAAACTAAAGGAAGGAAAGAAAAGAAAAAATATTTTTTTACACAAATAAATTGCATGAAAGTTAGAGTCGATATCCCAAAAATCTTCATAGTTCACAAAGTGCGTATTTTTTAAGAGTTTTTATGAAAAATCAAAGAAACGATTCAATATTAAATTCTTACATTTAATTTATAACAAGATTTTGCATTTAGACTTGTTTAAGGAAGAATAATTTATGGTTAACTTATTATCTTGGATCACTTGTATTTTCACAAAAATATTTTAACACTTTTCTCTATTTCAAAATGCATTTTCAAAATACTGACATTTAATTTCTTTCTTTATGGATTTTGTGGGTTTAATCTACTGAAAATTCTCAGGAGACAAAACTTCTCCTCTAGGTGAAACCTAGAGGGTTTAATGGCTTATTGCACATGCTCAGTGCAATCGCGTCACCTACAAAAGTAGTGTATTAATTTTCTTAGTTAGTTTTTCTGTTTTGCTCAGGACGAGCAAAAGATAAGTGTGTGTGGGGGGGGGGGGGGTGATTAGTCTCTAAAATTCCATATTTCATACCATATCTTCACATTTATTCAACATTAAATTCTGTTTATAACACCTTTCTTGTATATTCCAGATCCATGGTGTGAATGAAGAAGAAGCCCAAAAATTGTATTTATTTGGTGATTTAAAGCCTACAAAAATAGCCATTGACTTTAGAAGATGGTTCTGTCAAAATTGGGTGCCCATATCCAGAAACCAGGGGGTACATCTGACAGGAGAGCAAACCGACAGGATGTGACAGGAAACTCTGCACGTGCGACCATGAGATGGCCGCAGAAATGCGGCCGTAGCCGCGTTTCCGCGGCTTCTTTATGGAGCCGCGTGTCAAGATTTGACGTGGGGCCCGTGACACCCCCTGGTGCCCCCCTTAGCCTATAAATACCCCAGGGTTCTTTAATCAGAAGAGAGAAGAGTTTTTAGGATAGTTTTTAGAGTAGTTTTCTTTTTTTAGTTTAGGTTAATTATTCTTCTTCTTTCTCTTTTGTATTTTTCATTTTTATAGATCATGTAATAGGGAAGAGAGTAGTACATAGGATGAAAACAAGAGTGCTTATAATGGAGGGTGATACTTTATGAAAGGTTCTCTCTTTATCTCTATAATCATAAGTTTATTTTACATTCTTTTCATTGCACTCCTACATTTATCGTATAATAAATCTACTAATTTTCTTGTCTTAACTGTCTATTTTACAGAAGATAATAATGAAGAGAAAGAGGATTAAATCAAATAAATACCAGTTAAAATCAGATTTAACTGGATCTATTTGGTTAGCTGAGGATGATCCCATATCTAGTTAGAACAAATTAAGAATTGGGGCAAATGTTTAGCTAAAGATCAGAGTAAATCAGAAGATAATATCAAATGGAAACTGATAAAATTCAGGTTTCTATAAATCTAGTTTTGTTAGTTAAAGATTAACCAAGGATAATTTCAAATACACAGTCCAAATTCAAAATCCAAAGGGATAAATGGATAGAGAGAAGATCAATGGATGAGATGAAGCAATTTTGACTCAGATTCTGACAGGATACATTTTAGCATTTAAATCATAACTTTCGCATCAAATATCAAATCTGATGATTTAAGGATCCAGAAAGAAGACTTAAAGGGCTACAACTCTTAAGTTGATCACTATTTCTAATTCTGTCATTTGTTAAGTTATATTCAGCAATCAACAGGCCAACAAGCTGTAGATCAAAACTGAATATCCACATCAAATCAAGTTTCGAGATAAGAGGAGAATTCAAATTGAGAAATAGCCAACTCTCCCTATCTTTTAACTCATTTCCTTATCCATTTCTATGCTATAAATACTCCACACATCAGAGGCAGAGGGAACGATGAAGTAAAGATAGATTTTAGGTCAGTTTTTCATTCTTTTTAGTGTAAATTTTTATTTTTTTCATGTAATTTTCTGTTTTCTTTATGTAACTGAGAGAAGAGACGTTGCATGAAGGAATGAGAGTAAGCTTGTACTGAGGGTGATACCAGTGTAAGTAAGTCTTTTCTTTTATTGTTATTTCAAGCGAATCAAAGTTTCATTTTCTTCTTTACTCTTGTTTTTGTTTACTTTCCTCTGATGTGTTGCAATCTAAGTGAATTTGATAGCCTTGAGACTGCTTCACCATTGCAAGTGCCCTTGATGACCTATGGTGATGAACAACCATTCTTTTATTAGTTTAGCTTGCCCTTTTATTCATAGTGTAGATCGGGAATGGGGAAGATCCTACACGCCATGCTTGATCGCCTTCAGTGACTAGGTATGTCGTAGTTACAGATCCGAGGTATATGAGCACTGAAGAGGTAAGTAAACTTTAATTTTAACTTTCTTTTCTTTTCCTTTAACTTTTAGTTTAGATCACCAACACCATAATCTCCTAACTCTTTTATCACTCTTTTCAATTTCTTTGTATATATCTATTTTCTATTTTCTCCACCTTCTCAATCTACCACTTTCTTCCTAACTTAACTTTAACATATTTTCCTTTTCTTTTAAAGAACTAAAAGAAGATCTTTAACCATTGATTGTAACTTAAAAGAGAACTTGCTAAAAAAGCTTCCATCACTAGTCCCTCCTTGTGGATCACGACCCGCATAGCCACTTACTATAGCGTAATGTTGAGTACTTGCACATTCTATTTTTAAGTTCTAAAATTCTGTATTCTTATGCGCAGGTAAAACATCAATCACTCTAACTCCTTTTACATGCTTAGCTAATTTTCTCTCATAACAACTAACTACTAACCACTAATTTGCTAACTCTTTAATTGATAATCTACATGAATCTAATAGCCTCTACTTGACCTTACTCTTGTAAGAGCCATTGATGACTTATGATGATGGATTCTAGCACTCTAACATCTAACTCTTTAACAAACTAACATTACTTTATTCCATGCTTACTCTAGTTTTATTTTGATGGTTTAAGTGTAGCTTGCACTTGTTGTAGAGTTGGATGTAAAAGTAATCTTATGGGTCATGCTTTGAAATACTCTTGAACCAAGAACTAGTAATGACCAATAATACATGTGAGGCAATTATCACTAAGAGGTTAACATATTGGTAGAGCCATTAGTGTTAGAAGCCATGAGTTTTCTTTTCTTTTTACTTTGTTTTAGAAATAATTTCAAAAATCATAAATATCTTCTCTTCAATATTTCTATCATTGTCTCCACCATACATTTCTCTTTTTATTCATTGCTTTTTTTCTTTTCATTCTTTAAAACATAGAAGAACTGTTAACACACACACACGTGAATAGACTGGTAAAGCTTCTATCGCCTCCTGTCCTTGTGAATTCGACCCATGCACTCTCCAAAATGTGCACCATATCTCCTCCACTTGAACCAAACCACCAGTTCGCCACCACATCTCTGGCAAGCCACGACGACCCTGGCAACCCCTCGGAGTCGTCGACCTCCTCCGCGACTTCCACCATCACCGGTTTGCGCCGCTAGGCAACCTTGCGTGAGTTCTCCTCCCCTTTCCTCTCTCTCTCTCTCTCTCTCTCTCCCTCTCCCTCTCCCCCCCTCCCTCTCGCTCTCTCTCTCTTTAATTATATGTTGTTCAGTTATATGTGTTATGCATGTTTGTGCTTAATGTGTAGCATGTGTAGTGTGTGAACGTGGGTATTTTAGGGTGATCTATAAGTGTATTACATGAGTGTGTATGAGGGTATTTTTGCTCTATCCGTATGTGACTATATATGTGCAATTGTGGGTGTGTATGTGAAAGTGTGGGTTATGTTCTTTTCTCTTCTATGTGAATATATGTGAGTACATGTGTGTACGTGTGCACGTATGTGTGTGTATTGTGTGGATGTGTGAAAATGCGTGTGTATTATGTAATTGTGTCTGGGTGTGTATTATATCATGTGTGTATATGTAGTTGTGTGTGGTGTGGCTGAATGCGTGTGTGTGCTTGTGTATAGGTGTGTGTACGTGCATTTGTTCATGTGTGGGTGTGCACGTGTAGGTGTGTAAGTATATATATGTGTGTTAATTCCCCCTCTTTATGTATGTGAGTGTGTGTTTCAGTTGCAGCACCCGGGCTCGCTCGTGTGATTCGAAACGGTAACAAAAGACCCGAATTCATGTTCGTTATGGACCCGATATGCTGGCAATTCGAATAGCGACACACAAGATAATTCGGAGATCCGAACCGATTCGTGTAGTGCAGACCAAACGGCTATTCGGGCATAGAATCGTGTCATTTCATGTGAGTATTTATTTTCTTTGTACTATTATCATTTATTTTTAGACAGTAGTTTATTTAATGTTTATCGATTTAAATTGCATGAGTGTCTTAATTAATCCAGATTAAATAATTGAAGCTACTAATGAGATCATCTTATCTATTATTTCATATGATTATATTATTTTGATTTTAATAGATTCAAGTGTTAGTCACCTTGAGATATTGTGCGTGATATAGATCCATCAGATTAGTTAAGATTAATGGCTAATGATCAATTCTGTTTGTTGGACTTTCTTTAAGTAATTATTATCACCATTTTGTGGAGGAGTAGACACATTATAGATGATGGATTGGACATATCATTAATGGTTAACTTATGTGGAGGTATGCCTTGTCACGAAGATGTGGGTATTCGTATTTAACAATTTTTAGGATTATTTGAATTAATCGGATCCGTCAATGGTTGGAATGGTCAGTGTACAGAATGGTAATAGAATTTAACTTTAGATTTTAGAGCAGACCAAATTAATTAGAAAGGTGGATTTTACAGATACATAGTAAATTATTAGTCTCAGATTATTATAATATTGAAGAGTTGGATATTTAAATAATGATAGATCAGATGTGTATTTAATGTTAATGTATGTGAATTTTAAATTTTGTTATTGATGTGTTAGTTATTTATCAGATTTGATTTCTTTTATTCGATGATAGTTTAGATGGGAATTACATTGATATTGAGGAGTTATCCTTATTAAAAGATTGAATATTGGACTTGGATCTGTCAGTGAGTGTGTTGGAGTAGGGTTGACTTGGAGTTGAGAAATATGTGTATAATTGAATTTGTCTAAACTAATGAATTGTTCAAATACTTAGTTGAGTTGTTTTGGTATTTGGGATCGTGTGACCGAACTTGATTGAAGCGGGAGCGGATTCCCGATCTTGATGTATTTGGATAATGAGGATTGATTAGATATAACTGAGTACTTTATGTTGAGATTCGGATACATCAGTGACTTAGATGATGGATATATTGATAACTTAGAGGGTTAGAGTAGACCGACAGGAATGAGAAACTGATTATTAGTTTATTGAACTTGTGGTTTACTGTATCAGATATTTTGACTTAGATTCAATATTTGATGTCCACAGTGATTGTTATTAAGACTATGAGTTGATGAATCAGTTACGATATCTCTTTAATACAGATGGATGAGATTTTGATCAGTTCTATATTAGACTGTATAGTAAGGTCAGTGTTCAGATATGTTATTGGATTAATTCAAGTTACCAAAAATTACTGAGAAATTATTGCTAGACTGTAACATTATGGTATCATTTACTTTTTACCGTTTACATGATTACTGCTACTGTTCACTGTTATTGTTATTGTTTACTACGTATACAATTACTATTCACTATAACTATACTATTACTGTCATTGTATCATTCCACTAATCTAGATAACATGAATATTAATTGAATAAGAAATATTAGAATAGGACAACTTACATCAGGATTAGAAAAATTATTGGAGGAGACAACGTCTGTATTTTGAGTGGATCTAGGATACAGGTTGCACAGCCGACATACGCCACTGCAGGGTTCTGAGGGATGACTGATATCCCATCTGTTTAATATTCTACTGTTTTCACAGTGAGTACTATTACTGTTACTATTGTACCTAGCGGTATGGCCTGATTCAATGCCAGGCATCTGGATCGTAATCCCGGGTATATACGGGACTAACCTAAAGCATGAATAATGTCACCAATCGATCAGTTTTAATAACATAGGACCTATATTGGCACGTCTAGTAGCGTAATTGAGATGCGTCTACTGCAGCTGACAGTTGATGTTCGCTGACTTAATTAATTGTCTATATTATACTTTGACTGATTGTGTTCGCTTGATACATGCATGCTATGTTGGACACCCGATGATACACATGATCTGATTGTACACCTGACTCTAGCACTGAGTGACTTCATTATTATTTATTTACTTTATTTATGTTACTTATTATCCAGTATATTGTATAGCGGAATTGTAGTGTTATGTATACATTATATGCACGTGCACCTTTCCATTATTTTACACACTCATTGGGAATTTCTGACTCATGGGATTTGCACATCTAAGTCTATGTATATTATTTTACTGATCAGGTATTTGGAGTGGATCACACACCTTATGAGGAGCCAGAGTTATCTTACTTGATCATATTTTCTCGATAATTTCTTTCTTTTCTTATTCTTATTATTTTCATAATTCAGTACATTGGACTTTGGACTCAATGCTTGTTTTATTACTTTATTCTTATGCTATTATTGTGTTAGAAATTTATATATCATATTGCAGTGATGTTGATCTTTATAGTGATAATATAGCTTGCTCAGGTTATTTTAGGCTTAGCAAGTATATGTGGAGTATTCTCCTTGTGTATGTACATCGCTGACTCTTGTCGCAACTCCGTTTCCATGTATTTTGGGCAGCGGGGAGTGACAAATTTGAACGTTGGCAAAAGAAGATAAGCACTACTTCGATCTTTTACTGTAAAAGGGAAAGCCCCTGATTATTATCATAAAACTCAAAGAGGATTAGCTATGTGTCAACCCAGTCTTATCCAATTCTGAATCTGAAGAATTTTCATGTCATGACTACTCATCAGGCACATCATATGGGAGTCAGATGTCATTATCGGCGCCATCTTTAATAGCCTTTTAGTAAATATGGTTTCAACTAGCCATTTGAAAAATGAAGATCAAGAAATGATCCAGTCAGACATTGGTCTCTGGATCAACTACTTGAACACTCTTTGGGACATGCGCTTTGAACAACGTGAGCCACCTACAGAGGATAATGCCCAAATTAATCTGGAAAATGAGGCTGACCCTAAGCCCATCTTTATAAGTGAAACCTTACACCTTCCAAAAAGAATTAATACGTCTCGTACATGAGTATATAGATGTCTTCGCTTGAAACTATAAGGACATGCCTGGACTAGACCCACAAGTAGCCATGCATCGCCTCAATATCAATCGAAGCGAAACCAATCAAGCAACACTAACGATGATTCCATCTAGAGATTATAGAAGCAATCGAATCAAAAGTCAAAAAGCTCACATACTCTGGTTTCATCAGGAAAGAGCAACACCTTGACGGGGTATCTAGCATCATGCTTGTCCCAAAAAAAAGGAAAAATCCAAATTTGCATCGACTTTCGTGATCCAAATACTGATTGTCCCAAAGATGAGTTTTCTCTTTTGATCACGGATGTCATGATTGACAACACTTGCAGATTCGAGAGGGTGTCCTTTATGGATGGATTTTCTGAATAAAATCAAATCAAGATGTATTTTGAAGATGAAAAGCACACATCATGTAGAATGCCACTAGGGGTGTATTGTTACACTGTGATGCCCTTCAGCTTGAAAAATGCTAAGGCAATATATTAACGTGCCATGAATACAATCTTTCACGAGCATATACGCAAGACCGTAGAATGCTACGTCGACGATATTGCTATGAAGAACTACAATAAAGGCAATCATCTTGCATATCTAAAGTAAGTATTCGACATCATGTGAGCGCATTAATTGAAGATGAATCCGACCAAATCCTTCCTCAGGATAGCCAGTGGCAAGTTCCTTAGATTTATCGTGACATGCAAAGGAATTCATCTTGATTCGGAGAAAGTCTGTGCCATCGAGGAGATGCAACCTCCAAGAAGTCTTAAAGAACTTAGAGGTTTGCAAGGACATTTGGCTTACATCTGAAAATTTATACCAAATGTCTCAGGATGTTGCCAACCCTTCACCAGGTTGATGAAGAAGAGAGTCTCATTCGATTGGGATAGTACTTGCTGGCAGGTGTTTGTGGAAATCAAGTAATATCTCATGCATCTGCCTATTCTTACAGCTCCAATAGCAGGGAAATCTTTTGATATATGTGCGAGATATGAATCATTCTTTGAGCGCTCTGCTAGCTAAGAACAATGATTAGGGACACAAGTAAGCGATCTATTACCTAGTAGGACCATGATCGGGGCTGAACATCGATACAACCCGGTCAAAAAAGAGTGTCTTGCATTGGTCTTCGTCATCCAAAAGATGTGACACTATCTGGTAGGTCAACTCATTCATGTCATTTTTAGAGTCAATCCTCTAAGATTGTTCATGATAAAACTCTCATCTCTAAATGGTCGATTGACGAAATGGGCTATATTGCTCTCACAACATGAGATACGATTTATGCCACAAAAAGCCATGAAGGGGTAAGTAGTGGTAAATTTCTTGGCTGAACATCCAGACACAAGATTGATTAAGCTTTGTTAAGATCTCCCAGATGAGATCGTAGAGTCTGCATGACCCAGACATCCTTCAATGAATAAATCTGGCAACTATTCTTCAATGGCGCCTCAAGAATGACTCTTATAGGAAACATCATAGCAAGAATAGGGGTAGTACATGTATCTCCCAAAAACTACGTGATTCCTCGTGCATTTTCACTAACTGAGCCTTATTCCAATAATGTTGCGGAATACAATGCTCTATTAATTAGAATGCAACTTGCACCAGAGATTGGTGTTAAGCATCTAAAAGTGTATAGTGACTCAAAACTGATCATCAATCGGGTTCACGGAGAGTACGAAGTCCGAAACGAAGACTTGGTGCCCTATCATAATGTGACCATCAACATGGTGGAGAAGTTTAAAAGCTTCTACATTGACCATGTACCTCGCCAATAGAATGCACATGCAAATGCATTGGTATGCTACTTCACTGGCTCTTCTATCAAGTGAAATAGAGAAAGTACTCGTCCAAAGCCGTGACTTGTACTGTCAAAAATTCACCCTTGAAGACAGTAAAACTCCAAGAGGAGACCTTCAAGTTAAAGAGGTTTTTGAGACTTCAACTAGTCCTGAACCTAGGGATTGGTGATTCTCATTCATCGACTTCATCTTATATGACATATTGCCTGACGATCTTAAGGAGGCAGTTGCAATCAAAAGGAAAACTCCTCGATTCTATTACAATACGATCATGCATACATTGTATCACTGATCGTATGATGGATCCTACTTCACTACCTTTCACACAAAAGGCACAGGAGGCACTCAGAGATGCTCACGATGATACATGCGAAGCTCACCAACTTAGACCCAACCATGGAGACTGACTTGAAGGCTTGGCTACTGTTGGCCAAAGATGATCTCTGATACTATCGCCTATGCTAGACGATGTCACACTTGTCAGATCCATATGATGACTTCATACATCAAGCATCAAGTTATCTTCTCCTAACGCATCCTCATGGCCATTCGAGATGTGGGAAATGGATGTCATTGGACCCATCAGTCCACCAACATCTAAAGGACATCGGTTTATCTTAGTTATAACCAATTACTTCTCAAAATGGGTGAAAGTTATTTCCCTGCGGGAAGTAAAGATGTCCGACATGATCAAATATATTAAGCATCACGTAGTATATCGCTTTGACATACCTCAATGTATCGTCCATAATAAGGTCATCAGCCAAACTTTTTAAAAATTATGCAACAAACTCAGAATTCAAAGTGTGTCTTCAATAATATATTATCTAACTACCATGGCCTTAAAGAAGCTTTCAACAGTATCATTGGAAAACTTCTTAAGAAGTTCATCTCAAAAAGTCAACGCGACTGGGACGAGAAGCTAGGCAAATGCATTTTGGCTTACTACACATCAGTGAGAACCCTGACAAAGGCTAAACCATTTTTCTTAGTATGCAGGTGTGAAGCTATTCTTCCATTGAAAATTCAGATTCCATCTCTGCGCATTGCCCTCGCAATAGAGATGACGAACGGGGATAAGTATCGACTGCGCCTCCAAGTGTTGAAAGTTTTAGATAACAAACACCTCCAAGCTCAACAACAAATCATGCTCTACCATGCTAGAATTTCTAAAGCCTTCAACAAGAAAACCAAAGAACGAATCTTCAAGAAAGGTAATCTTGTCTTACCCGTCAGATGACCTATGGTAATAACACATAAGACCAAAGAGAAATTCCAACCTAAATGAGAGGAACCTTTTATAATCGAGACAATCTACTCAAATGGAGCTTATTGCCTCACAAATCCAAATAATGACATGCTCATCATGATGCCGATCAATAGCAAGATCCTGATGAAATACTATACGTGATCAAGTTAACACCACACCTCTAATCAGATAATACATTAACTAATTAGTTGGATTAGAGTTTGGGATTCAAGATGTTTGGGAGAGTACCAAAAGAAGAGCTTACCCCCTCAAAGGATCGCTTCTCTAATGATGACATTGAGCCAATTGAACATGAAAGATCATGATGCATGACGTAAACATAGAAGAAATGACAAAGATAAAACTGTCATTTTTGACCTATCACTCTTCTCTAGTGGATAGACTTGCATCCAGTTTCAATTTGAAACAATAAGTCATATCTTGAAGTCAAGCATGCTTAAGCAACAATTTTAGACACTCTTCTTCCTGATCGTCTCTCTCGATCCAAAAAGATGGTTCCCATCCTAATCTTTCCATATGTAATGGAGGCGTACATCCAACCACTCCTTTCGACATGTCATACCTTGGCTTCATAACAATTCCAAATCAAACAGTCCCTACCACAGTCGGTCAACTGATTGAATGAGTTTATCTTATGACTTGTCAAGCCAAACTTATTGAAGAAGGCTCGTGATGTAGTCACCGAACTTATTAAAGAAAGTTTGTGATACATTTTTGCAAAACCTTTCCAGTGTTTTCATATTCATATCAAGACCTGACCATCGGCTGAGAACCATGGTTTTGATTGTGAGTGGGACGAGAGAAACCTCTTATGGAATGCCACTTTCCTGATAAATTCCCTTTGGAGTTTACACTAACCTCTTTAATCCCCAGCGAGATTTTAGAGGTTATCTGTGAAATAAAACAAAAAGTATATCATGTACTTTGTCAAAAATATTCACTTCAAGTGACATAATAATCCAACGCATATGATGGTTAAGGATAGAGGAATATATTGGCTTTTAAGTCCAATATAAATCCTGGACAACTCATTATACTGATTGAGGTTTAACCTGCATACAAAATACAGAATTTCAGAACTTAAGAATTAAATGTGTAAGTACTCAATACTACCACATAGTAAGTAGCTATGCGAGTCGTGATCCACAAGGAGGGACTAGCGATGGAAGCTTTTTTAGCAAGTTCTCTTTTAAGTTACAATTAATGGTTAATGATCTTCTTTTAGTTCTTTAAAAGAAAAGGAAAATAGGTTAAAGTTAAGTCAGAAAGAAAGTGATAGATTGAGAAGGTGGAGAAAATAGAAAATGGATTTATACAAAGAAATTGAAAAGAGTAATAAAAGAGTTGGGAGATTGTGGTGTTGGTGATCTAAATTAAAAGTTAAAAGAAAAGAAAGAACGTTAAACCTAAAAATTACTTACCTCTTCATTTCTCATATACCTCGGATCCTTAGCTACGACTTACCTAGTCTTTGAAGGTGGTCAAGCATGGCGTGTAGGATCTTCTCCATTTCCGATCTACACTATGAATAAAAGGGCAAACTAAACTAATAAAAGAATGGTTGTTCATCACAATAGGCCATCAGGGGCACTTTCAATGGCGAAGCAGTCTCGAGGCTATCAGACTCAGTTGAATTGCAGCACATCAGAGGAAAGTAAACGAAAACAAGAGTAAAGAAGAAAAAGAAACTTCAATTTGATTCAAATAACAATGAAAGAAAAGACTTACTTACACCGATGTCACCCTCAGTACAAGCTTGCTCTCATTCCTCCATGAAACTCGTCTTTCCTCTCAATTACATAAAGAAAACTGAAAATTACATGAAAAAAAAAAAAAATCTATACTAAAAAAAATGAAAAACTGGCCTAAAATCTATCTCTGCTCATAGTTCCCTGCAGTCTCTGAAAACTCAGTATTTATAGGCAAAAACTACACGGGGAGAGCGTACGAAGATAGGAGGAGCAAACGCTCCCCCAACAAAATTAACGAAGCCATGAGATGCAGCTTTGGCCTCGTTTTCATGGCCTGGGTGTGGCCAGGTGGCTACACCCGGGGGCCACACGTCTCTGGTTTCTCGATTTCCTTTTATCTTCAGTTGGATTTTCAGTTTAGGTTTGAAATTTTGACAAAACCTCCTTTTATCTTCAACTATAACCAATTGATTTGTAGAGTTTTATTTTAACTGGTTCTCAACCAATTTTATCTTCTCTGATCTGTCCTGATTTTCTGATTTTGAATTAATTCTGAATTAAATCAGAATTTTGATGGGCTTTTGAGCTCATTTCTCTTCCCTCTCCTTTAGCAATGGGCCTGCATATAAATTAGACAATAAATAGGATTAAAAATAGAGGAATGTGATAATAAATATGCAGTATCAGCGACTGATCACACCCCCACAAGCTCGTCCTTGAGCAAAGTTTTTATAACTAGACCAAAGACTCTTAGACCACTTTCGCAGATAACGCGATTGCAATAAGCATGTGCAACAAACTGTTAAACCTATAGGTTCCCTCTAGAGGACGAGTTTTGTCCCGTGAGGGATTTCAGTATGAAGAAGAGAAAAAATTGTTAATATTTTCAAAAATGCATTTTGAAAAGAGAGAAAATATTTGAGGTATTATTGTAAGAGATCAAGTAATCTATAAGTTATAAGAGAATCAAACTTTTTATTCTAAAACTTTGTCTCTATTCAAAAACATGTCATCAATCAATGTAAGGAGTTAAATTGTATTTCTCATCTAGTCTATTACTTTACCCTAAGTCATATGCACTTTTGTGACCATGAAGTTTTGACTAAAGGTTTTTTAACTTTAACTCTTATGCCTTATTTATTTTTATTTATTTTTTTATTTTTTTGGTGGTATTATTCCTTAATTCCATTAGGCTTTCTAATCTGCCCCTGTAACGTGCTTTTAGTCGGTGGCACCCAAATCGGACAGTCTTAGGGCACCAGGTGAGAAAACACTCCTAAGGACTTAAGCACTCGAGCAAACAATGCCACGAAATCAAGGATTTTTATTTACAAAATGTACCCCTTTTAGGTGTGAATACTTATGCTTCATGAGGCACAAATACCCAGTTTAATAAAAGCATATATATATATATATATATATATATATATATATTATATATATATATATATATAATATATATATATATATATAGGGAGCTGATCCTCTAAGAACGGTTCTCACAGATTTCTGTGAGAACCGTTCTTAGGGGATCAACTCACTATATATATATATATATATATATATATATATATATATATATATATATATATATATATATATATATATATATATATATATATATATATATATATATAAACTTATCTAATCATCTTTCACATAAATACCAAGGCTTGTTTAGGTCAAAGCGCCTAGCTAATCAGTAATTAGATTTGTTTATTTTCATAGATATATATTTTTCTTTCTTTTTTTTTATAAGGCATAAGAATCTTTGTTTTGGAACCCTAAATGTGTAAGTGTATAAAGTGTGCATATTTCATTAAGGTAAAGATCAAAATTAAATTACTTTCACAAATTTTTTTCCTAACCCTAAAAATCAAACAAGTCATCTTATTTTGACCAAGTGCAAGAAATCCTAATTATGATTCTCTTATTCCTTAAAATTGACTTAATTTCTTACAAAAATATATCAAAATATTATTATATTTTCAAAAAGTTTTTAAAAGTAAAGAAAATGTTAATAATTTTTTTATAATAATAAAAAGGAAAACCTAAGTTATGTTAGAACCCTCCCCCACACCTATCTCATGCATTATCCTCAATGTATGAATTAATGCATAGATGCATGAAAAAGAAGACCTTAAGGTGATGGTTCCAGTGGTGGTCCGATTGGGTCAAGCGTTGCTACCCAATCAAGATAATGTGGTGGTTCATAGAATCCACTTTTATTGACCTCTTTTCTGTTTACATATTTACAGTCCCCAGTATGAATAGGACCATGAAAGATCCTATCGTGAAACTTACTCCCTTTACATGACCAGTCCTGAAAAATCATCACGAAGTCATCATGGTCTATACCTATGTCCAACAGAAGAATGTGACTTGGTGGAAGGTGGAATGGTTGACTTGGACTAAAGAATAATAGGTTCAGAAACCAATACTAACCCGAGAAAATCAACTTTGGGTTCGAGAGTTAGCTTTGGTTTAAGAGTTGAGTCCAAGTCCAAGAATTGATATTCACATTCTTTTCCCATCAATGGAATGTGACTATCCAAAATTGATGATTCAATTTCTAGATTTATGGCCAGAGAAAAAATGTTGGCTCAAGAATTTGGTCCAAATTGGGTAAGAATACCGGATCAACATAGATTCGAAGATGGGAACTAAATTATAAGTTTCGGGATCAGGTTCACATTCATAATCAAGTTCAATCTCATTAAAATGAAAACTTGCCAATTCGTTAATTGGTTAATATTGGTCAAGTTAGGTTTTGCGGTGAAATTGAATCTTGGTCAAAGTCTTCAGGATACCATAATTCTTGGTTTTCATCAATATGGCTAGAAGTATCAGGAATATTCAAAGATTGGGTAGGGAGAGTTTTCTTATTCCTATGCATGTTTTCCAATCTACTAAGTCTTGCTCTTATCATATCGAGTGAATCATTTTGGAATTGAATCATGGATTCCATACTCTTTCCTAAGTCAGCATGCTCTTCTTGAAAAATAGAGTAATGATAAATTTTGACTAGATTTTGAGTCTTATAAATTTGAATTCGTCGCTCAAGCTCGTCTAAGGCTTCCATCCTCTTTTACTAGTCAATTGATTCTTCTAATGGTTGTTCGGGAGAAGGAGTATATGAAGCTAGATGTTGGTAAGGTGGTTGACAATATGACTCAAGGGAGTTGTATCCCCATTGACTCTGTGAAGAGTAGTGATGATTATTCCAGTCTTGTTCATAGTATTGAGACTGGGGCATGCACTGATTCAGATAAGACCAATCCGGCACACTAGGTTGGTTAAAGTTATGATATGTCGGGTTGATAATATCCGAAAAAGAGGTCGGGGTGTAACAAGGATTACCATTAAAATTGGAAAAATTGTTATTATAAGCCATATCACACAAGAAATGTCAAAATCAAACAAAAAAACAAACAAACAAACAAAAAGAAAAAAAATCTAACCTAAGTTAGGGTAAACCTTTGACCTAGATGACTCCTAACTGGTTAGACTACCCACCGGGGGTATGTTGCTGAATCTGGCCATAAGTTAATCGACCAGATAGGGGTAAGATCAGTGGGAGGTATCCGTATCTAAGCAACGGGCCTAATTATGCCAAACTATTAATATCGGGGTTTCGCCCATCAATCCGCAACTTTAGACACCGATTTGATCAGAGTCAAATTCTAATCAATTTCCCCCTTAGGTTAGTCTCCTATTGAGTCTGAGATGTCCCTAGGGCCAACGTCTACTCAGTTTTAGTTAAGCTTAGGTTAGTGAGTGAGGACATTGTTTGTGGACTAAGGGAGGGTAATGACTTCCCCACCTTATCTTGTTTATAGGACAAGCCCTTAAATCAATTTAGTGCAATGTATACATGAAAAGTAACACTTAAGCAATGTAAACAATTCAAAAATGTTCCTATACTACATGCTCTGCACACGTACTTTTACTCCAGCACTCTTCAATAGTAATATAAAATGTAAATGAATTAAATATGTGCTTAAATGCAAAGTCTAAACTGTTTTTAGCATTTAACAAACATCAATTTACTATTGAGGTTAGAAAGTATGTATGTAAGTTAATCAAGATAGTAAATAACTACAGAAATTTAGCTTTGCAATTTAGCCAACCTGCGAAAATACTGGTTAGTAGTTCACTCAGATTGCCATTGGAATGCAGCAAATCTGAGGGCTTCTGGGCTCTGCTTTCTTGAACACAGTTCAGGGCCACTTATATGTCCACTGTAACAAAAATTTTCTTGATATCTGTCCCTGCACACCAAGAACAAAGAAGAAAGTTAACCAAAAAATGTAAATTTAAAAAGAAAATTACTTACCGTCCCTTCCCGGCAACGGCGTCAAAATTTGATTGAGATTTAACTTGCACACAAAAATACAGAATTTCAAAACTTAAGAATAGAATATGCAAGTACTCAATACTACCGCAATAGTAAGTGGCTATGCGGGTCGTGATCCACAAGGAGGGACTAGCGATGAAACCTTTTTTAGCAAGTTCTCTTTTAAGTTACAATCAATGGTTAAAGATCTTCTTTTCGTTCTTTAAAAGAAAAGAAACATAGGTTAAAGTTAAGATAGAAAGAAAGTGGTAGATTGAGAAGGTGGAGAAATAGAAAATAAATATATACGAAGAAATTGAAAAGAGTGATAAAAGAGTTGGGAGATTGTGGAATTGGTGATCTAAACTAAAAGTTAAAAGAAAAGAAAGAAAGTTAAATCTAAAAATTACTTACCTCTTTAGTGCTCATATACCTCGGATCCGTAGCTACGACTTACCTAGTCTTTGAAGGCGATCAAGCATGGCGTGTAGGATCTTCCCCATTCCTGATCTATACTATGAATAAAAGGGCATGCTAAACTAACAAAAGAATGGTTGTTCACCACCATAGGCCATCAAGGGTACTTGCAATGGCGAAGCCGTCTCGAGGCTATCAGATTCACTTGGATTGCAATACATCAGAGGAAAGTAAATGAAAACAAGAGTAAAAAAGAAAAAAAAACTTCAGTTCGATTCAAATAACAATGAAAAAAAGACTTACTTACACCGGTGTCACCCTCAATACAATCTTGCTCTCATTCCTCATGAAACTCGTCTCTCCTCTCAATTACATAAAGAAAACTAAAAATTACATAAAAATAAAATAAAAACATACACTAAAAAGAATAGAAAACTAGCCTAAAATCTATCTCTGCTTCATCATTCCTTGTAGTCTCTAAAAACCTAATATTTATAGGCAAAAACCACATGGGGGAGAGCGTATGAAGATAGGGGAAGCAAATGCTCTCCCAACAGAATTAACAAAGTGCGAAAACGTGGCTTTGGCCACATTTTCATGGCCTGGGTGTGGCCATGTGGCCACACTCGGGGGGTACACATCTTTGGTTTCTCGATATGATTTTATCTCTTTCTGGATTTACAGTTTTGAGTCCTGGATTTGATGAAACCTCTTTTGATTTTCAGCTTTAACCAATTGGTTTATAAAGATCTTGTTTTAATCACTTGTTCAACTAGTTTTATCTTCTCTGATTTGCCCTGATCTGTCCTGGTCTTTGATTTGAACTAATTTTGAATTAAATCAAAATTTTGATGGGCTTTTGGGCTTGTCTCTCTTCCTTCTCCTTAGTAATGGGCATGCATATAAATTAGACAATAAATAGGATTAAAAACAGAGTTTATTATATAATAAATATGAGAATGTGATAATAAATATACAGTATCAGTGATCGATCACACCCCCATACCTATCTTTTGCTCGTCCTCATCGTTGTAGTATAGTGGTGAGTATTCCCGCCTGTCACGCGGGTTACCCGGGTTCGATCCCCGGCAACGGCGTCAAATTTGATTGAGATTTAACCTGCACACAAAAATACCGAATTTCAGAACTTAAGAATAGAATGTACAAGAACTCAATACTACTGCAATAGTAAGTGGCTATGCGGGTCGTAATCTATAAGGAGGGACCAACGATGGAAGCTTTTTTTAGCAAGTTCTCTTCTAAGTTACAATCAATGGTTAAAGATTTTCTTTTATTTCTTTAAAAGAAAAAGAAAATAGTTTAAAGTTAAGTTAGGAAGAAAGTGGTAGCTCGAGAAGGTGGAGAAAATAGAAAATAGATATATATATAAAGAAATTGAAAAGAGTGATAAAAGAGTTGGGAGATTGTGGTGTTGGTGATCTAAACTAAAAGTTAAAAGAAAAGAAAAAAAGTTAAACCTAAAAATTACTTACATCTTCAGTGCTCATATATCTCGGATCTGTAACTATGACTTAGTTTTTGAAGGCGATCAAGTATGGCGTGTAGGATCTTTCCCATTCCCGATCTACACTATGAATAAAGGGCAAGCTAAATTAACAAAAGAATGGTTGTTCATCACCATAGGCCATCAAGGGCACTTGCAATGGCGAAGCAGTCTCGAGGCTATCAGATTCACTTTGATTTCAATACATCAGAGGAAAGTAAACGAAAACAAGAGTAAAGAAGGAAACAAACTTCGATTCAATTCAAATAACAATGAAAGAAAAGACTTACATACACCGGCGTCACCCTCAGTACAAGCTTGCTCCCATTCTTCTATGTAGATCGTCTCTCCTTTCAGTTACATAAAAAAACTGAAAATTACATTAAAAAATAAAAACCTACACTAAAAGAATGAAAACTGGCAAAAAATCTATCTATGCTTCATCGTTCCCTATAGTCTCTGAAAACCCAGTATTTATAGGCGAAAACCACACGGGAGAGAGCGTACGAAGATAGGGGGAGCAATGCTCCCTCAACAAAAATAACAAAGCTACAGAAATGCGACTTTGGCCGCATTTTCACGGCCTGGGTATGGCCAGGTGGCCACACCCGGGGGCACACGTCTCTAGTTTCTCGATTTCCTTTTATCTTCAGCTGGATTTTCAGTTTAAGTTTGAGTTTTGACGAAACCTCCTTTTATCTTTAACTTTAACTAATTGATTTGTAGAGATTCGTTTTAACTTGTTTTCAACTGATTTTATCTTCTCTGATTTGACCTGAGCTGTCCTAATTTTCTGATTTCGAATTAATTCTAAATTAAATCAGAATTTTGATGGGCTTTTGGGCTCGTTTCTCTTCCCTCTCCTTTAGTAATGGGCCTACATATAAATTAGATAATAAATAGGATTAAAAACAGAGTTTATTATATAATAAATATAAGAATGTGACAATTAATATGCAGCAGCAGCGACCGATCGCACCTCCACAAGCTCGTCCTCGAGCAAAACGTTTATAACTAAACCAAAGATTATTAGACCACTTTCGCAGGTCACACGATTGCGGTGAGCATATACAACAAGTCGTTAAACCTCTAGGTTCTCCCTAGAGGACGAGTTTTGTCTCGTGAGGGTTTTCAGTGAATTGCACCCTCAAAATCCATAAAGAAAGAGAAAAATTGTTAGTATTTTCAAAAAAGCATTTTGAAAAGAGAGAAAATATTTTAAGTATTGTTGTAAGAGTTCAATTAATCTATAAGTTATAGGAGAATCAAACTTTTCATTCCTAAACTGTCTCCATTTAAAAACATGTCATCAATCAAAATTAGGAGTCAAATTATATTTCTTATCTGGTCTATTATTTTACCCCAAGCCATATGCACTTTCGTGACCATGGATGGCATCATGATGCTTGGAGATCCCTATTGCAAGTTTTTTGGGTAAAATCTTCCTTCTTGACCCATTAATGGTGAAGAGGGAGCAACTTCAGGCTGGGCAAGAATATCTTCGGGTTGAGATGCAGTCAGAGTCCCTAGCTCCCCAGTAGGTCTCTCGGTATCCTCTACGGTGAAGAGCATCCTTTCCACGCCAGTCATCGCAGGACCTTTAGTACATTGGCTATTAGGTTCACAGATTAGCACTGAGCTCTTCTTTTTTCTCATCCGTGCCTTCGCCTGGTGAGAGGATTGGTTCAGGTTCTACCCCTGATCTAGAAACTCCACTAGGAAGAACTTCAGTCTTTGGTTCTCAGTGTACTCTCTTCTAGCTTGAACCAGCCCAGTAGATGAAGGCTTCTTCACCACGCTCTGAGACTAGGCCGCTTTCACTCGGCTGGCCTCGTTCTTAGCTTCGAGAAACTCATTCATGCCTTTCAAATGAGTGTTCTTGGAGTCCTTTCGAACACTGTAAGAAGCCTTGGTCTCCTTTATGCATGAGCTATTTATCTTCTAGCTTGGCACTCGGTCTACTATAACATACTACGTGCAATAGCCGAGAGTGGTGTAGGAGTTTGGTGTCTTCTGCGGTAGGCTAAATGTGGCATTCGTGCCCCAGCCACGTTGAAGTACCAGGCTCGTGCCCCTTTGTACATGGTTGCAACTGAAATGAAGGTAGAGATTGTGATTTTCAACATAAAGTTAATCATATTCAAATTGGCAGGCAAATCGGCTTGACTTGTAGGGCTCAATTGTACAAATATTTCCTTATCGGAACAATTGGTACCCTGGCCGGATGTTGACTATCTAGCAAAACACACCGGTAGAAAGGGTAGTGAACCCATATGAACTAGCATAATCAAGGAACTGCTCTCCGCAGGCTGCTCTTGGAAAGTCAGGGAAGCATCTTACCAGCTGGTAGTCACTCTTGTTTTGATTATCCTCCAAATTGAACATATAGCCACCTTGCCAGCGAGAACGTTCCAACTTCTGCATGAATGGTATAAAGTCTTCTGATGCCTGCACTACCGACATCAGAGATGGGCGATGCATAAACCATGCCACCAAATAGGTGTATGGTAGTTCACACGAGGGTTGGGCATCTTCAATTTGGGCTCACCATTCTTATCAACAATGATATGGCTTCATTATCTTCAAGAGCCTCCACATGATAGAAGCCCTTGGTCAACACCCACTGTCTGATCTGGAGACAACCCATCATCGCCGGGAGCATGCTAAGTGATCGGTCGTATGCTAGAAGAACAACAGGATAAACTACATCAGCAACGAGGACTTCATGAGGAAGCATTGGAATGACATACCTCTTAAGCCAAAGCATTAGGAAAAACGCCAGTAGAGCCCTGTCTGAAATGCGAATCCTTGCCTGATGATGATTTCGAAGATCGTGTCTCACTTGAAAGTGTCCTCGTTAGACTCAGTGGTGTAAGAGCTCGCCGATGCATGGATCCTCTTCTTGATCTCTGCATTAGTGTTGGCAGCTTATTGAGACACAGGGCCGATCTTGTCTCCTAAGCCCTAAAATAAATAGTTCACCCAGGAAATCTGTTTTACACCCCCAACCTTAATTTGGTGGTATGGAAACAAATGTGAAAGTGGCAAAACACTCCCAATAAGTCTCATACACCAGCATGGCATCTATCTTCATCAAATGCAGTCTTCCATGCTGGGAATGTACTTTTCATATGGTAGATGTCCATCGGCAGCCTGGAGACTTCATACATTTCATGTAGTGTGAATCCTATCTTTCCGTATGGGGTGAAGAAGGTGCAAGTCTCCAGATTGTAGCGTCCAGCATGGCGAAGAAGTGGAAGTTTCTTTGAGAGATGCCATATTGAATGGCCCTGACTATGGTGTACAAGCCAGCTTATATCAACACTCTCCTTGAGGAAAAAACTCACCATTCTCGACCATCAGGTCATGTTTGTAGAGTGCACCCATCCAAGCGCCCAAAACTCAGATTTGGGGAAGTCACCTTAGCCTCCATGAACTTGCTAATGAAGGTGCCTGCTTGCTTGGGAGTCTCACCCCTAGGATATTCTAACCTCAAAGAACTTGGAAGCAGTCCAACTACGTCTCAACTATAGCCGACGGGGAAAGCAGTGTGGTTGACGATATTTTCGATGATGACTCCTAACTGTTCCTTGTTCAGCTCCCAGTCCATCTGTCAGTGAAGAGAGATGGATTGCAAGCAGATAGTGGGAACATCCGCTCCATGTTAGAGGAAGAAACATTGGTTTCCAATATGACGAAGCCATTTATAGTTCCCATCATATAGATCTTCTTCATCCTCCTCAATGGAGTTGCCGAAGAAGAAATTCGGCTTCCTGAGCAGTCTTTGTACATCAGACTCAAGTCTTTCATCTGAAAGAACTTCCATGAGAGTCAGTGCACTGGCCTTGGTCAATCGGGCCTTGCGTTCTTAGTTCTTTCCAGTAAATGTTAGTGTCATCTTCTGAAGACTGAATATGACACTAGGGTCCGGTCCACCCATATGCCCTTAATGGTGCCTCTTGGATAGAGGATCAGAAGAGTACCTCACTGTAAAGAGAAAAAAAACATAAAATTCTGAGGCAGTAAAAAAATACTAAGAGTTGAAACTTAAATGCGGGTCTTAACATATGAGACTTGCGTTGAAAGGGTGAAAATGCGAGGCTTAGGCAAAGTCCACGTCTAAGTTTCAAGACTGGAACTTAGAAGATTCTAATTGTTGAGACTCAAATGTAAGCCTCAAGTTCTTGAGACCCACGTTCAAATTCTCAAAATGCGGGACTCATCAGACCAGAGTTCTATTCATAAATGCAAGGGTCGCGTTGATAAAGCAAAATGCGAGTCTTATCCGACCTACTTCCTATTCATCAATGCGAGAGTCACGTTCACAAATCAAATGCGAGCTTGTAATCTCCGCGTTGATTGTTCAACTTCAAAAGAAGTTCAAGTGACAGAGTCTCTCAAGTTCAACAATGGCAAAATCCATTTTTACTTGAAATGGGGGTCTCCTGAGAAGGAGAACCACCCACAGTGATTGAAGTAGCGGTGACGCTTGATGAAGAAGCTGAACGCTTCCCTTTTGGATCCATTTCAATGGTTAAAATCTGTGAAAAGATTTGAAGAAGCTTGAAGCTTTATGTGTTCTGAAAGCTCAAAAGCTTTTGTTCAAACGCGAGTTTGGAGGTGTAATGTCCCCCTATTGGGTACATGAATGATACTGCAGTTTACATACGCAAAGTAAAATACCCTTATATACGTACGCTAAGCATATTAGTACTGTCAGGAATCAGAGTACGGAAGTATAGTGGTAATATATATTTCAACAATATTGTACAAGTACACTATTATCACAGATCGTGATACAATATTACATGAATATTGAAAAGTCACCTAGAGGGGGGGTGAATAGGTGACAATGCTAATCAAGGGGCAATTAAAAATTTAAAGCTACAACAATTACCAATCAAGATTCACAAGATGAATGCAAGCAAGTAAATATGACAATGATTATGATGAGCAAGAATAAGAGCAAGTATAGTAAAGTAAAGTGTGCAAGAAAGTAAACCAATCGCAAACACAAGGATATGTTATCGAGGTTCGAGCACCCAGCTCTACTCCCCGCCTTCCCCAGAAGGATTCTAGCTACTTCCACTATCACAAAGAACAATTACAACCGGAGTACCCAACTCCACAATTACAATCACAAGAATCTCTGAGTAGTCACAAGACCACAAACTCTCTCTTTCAAAAATCTCTTCCCTTACAAAGGTCCTTAGAGAATAATGAGTAGAATTGAAGCTCTTTTGTGTGTAAGGAAAAGAAATTGAAATCAGAGAAAATCTTTTGAAAACCCTTCAGAGAATTGAGAGAATTTAGCACAAAATCAAGAACTTTTGAAGCCTTAAACTTTTGAATTTTGTAGCAATAATTGTTGTAACAAATCTCTCCCCAAACACCCCTATTTATAGGAGAGGGCTAGGGTTTAAGGATAAAACATAATTACTGAAGTTTAGGAGGCAATTAGTTCAGAATATATTAATTAAACTAATTTTAAACACAAAAAGACAAAAATAAACATCTCTTTAAAAACTGCCCGTTACTGTTCAACGGCTAGCTCGGTCGACCGGTGCGGTCGACCGCTAGTTCAAAATTTTGACCGTTACAGGCATTCGGTCGACCGACCCGGTCGACCGGAAAAACCAGAGAGCAAAAACTATAGTCCGGTCGACCGTGTCGGTCGACCGACAGACATGCACACGGATACGTGCATCTGCCAGAACCTCGGTCGACTGGGACGGTCGACCGGTATAACCTGACACAGATTCGGTCGACCGGCCGGTCGACCGGAACTGGTCAAAAATCAGACTTTAAAGGAATTTAAGAAAAGATTAAGATTTTGATAAAAATACTTTTGAACAGGGATTAGTATAAAACATAAAGATATATCTGTAGGCAAAATCTTGTATGCAAAATATTTTTGTATAAATTATAGGAAAACATTTTGGATTGAACATGTGCGCAAAAACGTGTGTGATAGAGCTTCAAACCTATCCACTGTTCTTTAACAAACTTCTAAACTATAAAATTAAAAATAAAGTATGCATAGCAATCTTCACAATCTTTGAGCCATGCTATCCTTACTAGAGCCTTCTTCTTCTATGATCCTTTCTTGATGTGCAATATGCCTTCATAGCTTTATGAACCTAGAAGTTGTTGCAATAGCAAGCAATGGCCTCCAAAATTGGTACAAACCTGAAACTCATCTTAACAAACTTATTAGTACCAAATAGCTCATATTTGGTTTGTCATCATCAAACCAAAAACAAATGGAGAGTATAACCTTTGGGCCAACAATCTCCCCCTTTTTGATGATGACAAAACAAATAGGCTAAAAACAAAAATATAGGGGAGGAGAAAACTCCCCCTCAAATTGTGCTATATAATTAAACTCAAAACAACTCAAAACACAGGAATTCATAGAAAACATAAAAACATGTTCTTGATATCAAATGAAACCAAATTGAAATAATACCAATAGAACACAAAATACAAGAGTTCTCAATTTCATAAAACACAAAACTCATAAAACCAAAACATATTAATTCATATGGAACCAAGACCAAATGAACTTATTTTTGTCCATGTAAACTTATTCTCCCCCTTTTTGTCATACATCAAAAAGGGTTATGAAAAACATGTCTATTCAATAATACAAACATTAAGTTCTCCACAAATAAACGAAAATCTAGCAAAATCAAGAGGTTTAGTGAAATATCGGCTAGTTGTAAATCCGTGGAAACATAATCAATATCTATATCACCTTTCTCAAAATGATCTCTAAGAAAGTGATATCTAATCTCAATGTGCTTGGTCTTACTATGTTGATTTGCATTTTTGGTCATGTGTATAGTACTAGTATTATCACAAAATATTTTTATATGATCAAAGTGCAAATCAAATCAAGGAGAGTATGTTTCATCCAAAGGACTTGTGCACAATAAGCCCCCGCGGCAACATACTCCGCCTCGGCGGTTGAGAGAGCTACGGAATTTTGTTTCCTAGAGGACCATGAAACAAGACAATTACCAAGAAATTGACATGTCCCACTAGTACTCTTTCTATCTACTCTACAACCCGCATAGTCGGCATCCGAATAACTAGTCATTGAAAAATCTCTAGTTTTCGGATACCAAAGACCCATTCCAATTGTGCCCTTAATATAACGAATAATGCGTTTTACCGCAATAAGATGAGACTCTTTAGGACACGATTGAAATCTAGCACAAAGACACACACTAAACATGATATCCGGCCTACTTGCCGTTAAATATAAAAGACTTCCTATCATGCTTCTATATAATTTAATATCAACATTTTTACCTTGATCGTCCTTATCAAGCTTGGTTGTAGTTGCCATTGGAGTGTTGCAAGCCTTTGATCCTTCAAGCCCAAACTTCTTTACTAGCTCCTTTGCGTACTTGGCTTGGTTAATGAAGGTTCCGTCTTGCAATTGCTTGATTTGGAGTCCAAGAAAGAAATTAAGCTCACCCATGGAAGACATTTCAAATTCTAGTTGCATTACCTTTTCAAACTCCTTGCACAAAAGCTCATTAGTAGATCCAAAAATTATATCATTATCAATATGCTTAGTAAAAAGAGTTGTGTCTACTTTGTTTTTAACAAAATCATTTGAAATGAGAAAACTAGAAAGCCTTTCATACCAAGCTCTTGGAGCTTGTTTCAATCCATACAAAGCTTTATCAAGTTTAAAAATAAAATCGGGATGAACATGATCAACAAAACCGGGAGGTTGAGCAACATAAACTTCTTCATTAATAAAACCATTTAAAAATGCACTTTTTACATCCATTTGAAAAAGTTTAAAATTTTTAAAACATGCAAAAGCTAGTGTCATCCGTATGGCTTCAAGCCGTGCTACGGGTGCAAAGGTCTCCTCAAAGTCAATTCCTTCAACTTGAGTGTAACCTTGGGCCACTAACCTAGCTTTATTCCTAATGACATTACCGACTCATCCATCTTGTTTCTAAAGATCCACTTAGTACCAATTATTGGTCTATCGTGGGGCTTAGGAACAAGGTGCCAAACTTGGTTGCGCTCAAATTGATTGAGTTCCTCTTGCATGGCAAGCAACCAATATGGGTCCGTCTCGGCTTCGAGAATGCCTTTGGGTTCAAAATGAGAGATGAAAGCAAAGTTACCACATAGGTCATGGAGTTTGGAGCGAGTTGTTACCCCTTTAGATGCATCACCTAAGATGAGCTCCTTGGGATGATTTGTAGCATATCTCCAAGCTTTAGGAAGCGGTTGAGTGCCTTCCTCTTTATCCTCTTGAACATCACCACCTATAGGTTCTTGCTTTTCTTCTTGAGCGGGTGAGTCCTTCAAGGATAGTCTCTCCATGTCTTCACCTAATGGTTCAATCTCTACAACATTCTCAACAACCACATTAGATTCTTCAAATTTAACATGCATGGATTCTTCAATGGTAAGTGTAGATCTATTAAACACTCTATATGCTTTGCTAGTAGAAGAATATCCAACAAAGATAGCTTCATAAGCCTTAGCATCAAATTTACTCAAATTATCCTTAGTATTTAAAACAAAACACTTGCATCCAAAAACTTTGAAATATGCAACATTTGGTTTTCTAGAATGATACATTTCAAATGATGTTTTTGAAGAATTTTTGCACAAATAAATACGATTCGATATATAGCATGCGGTGTTTACGGCCTCGGCCCATAAATATTGAGGGAGGTCATACTCACTTATCATTGTCCTAGCCATCTCTTGAAGTGTTCTATTTTTCCTTTCTACAACTCCATTTTGTTGTTGAGTTCTAGGACAAGACATTTCATGCTTAATTCCCTTTTCATCACAATAAGTCATGAAGAGTTGGTTAATAAACTCACCACCTCTATCACTCCTTATTCTCAAAATTGGAAAACCCTTTTCTTTTTCAACTCTTTTTCGAAAAATCTTAAAATGAGAAAAAGTTTGATCTTTATTTTGCAAAAAGAAAACCCAAGTAAAACGGGAGAAATCATCAACCAAAACAAATGCAAATCTACTTCCATTTAAACTCTTAGTTTTAGTTGGTCCAAAAAGATCCATATGAATTAATTCTAAAGGCCTAGTTGACATGATATCCTTGATTGGTTTAAAGGAAGACTTGGTTTGTTTCCCAAGTTGGCACGCACCACAAATGCGGTCTTTCTCAAAATTCAAGTAAGGTATACCCTTCACCAATTCCTTTGAATTAATCCTAGAAATATGGTCAAAAGATGCATGTCCTAGTCTTCTATGCCAAAGCCAAGAATTTTCATCAAAAGCATTCAAGCATTTAGTAGAACAATCTAAATTGAGCATGTCAATAATATAAACATTGTTATCACGAAAACCGGTGAGAATACAAACATCGGATTTAACATCAAAAATCTTGCAAGAAGTATCATCAAAAACAACTTTAAGTCCACGATCACAAAGTTGACTAATGCTAAGCAAATTATGTTTTAAACCATCTACTAAAACAACATTCTCAATAATAGGAGATGCACCAATTTGAATGTTACCTATACCGATGATAGTTCCTTTGGAGTCATCCCCGAAGGTGATGGTGCCACCTTCCATGTACCTTGATAGGGTTGTGAAGTTGTTGATGTCCCATGTCATGTGTCTTGAACAACCACTATCAAGGTACCACCGCTCCCTACGTCTTGGAGCTTTGGTGTGTACCTACATCAAACAATTTAAGACTTGATTTTGGTACCCACATTTTCTTGGGTCCTCTAGGGTTAGTGTCATGAACCCAAACAAGATTATTTGTTCTATTTAGTTGATCATAGCAAAACTTAGCTAAATGTCCATTTTTATCACAATATGTGCATCTAAACACTCTACCATATTTAAAAGCATAGTGAGTGTGTGATTTGTGAGCATGAGAAACTTTAGCATGAGTGGTGTGAGCATGAGAATTCTTTGTAAGTTCACCTAGAGGGGGGGTGAATAGGTGATGGCTAATCTAATGGTCACTTATGAACAAATAATGCGGAATAAAAAACTAAGTTGACCAAATTAAAATTTCTTTTAATTAAACACTTATGTATAACACAAGAGTGTTGCCGAATTCCCCTTGCGAGGCTCTGGACAAGCTCCTCTAGATTCCCCTTGAATGGGTTGAGGTGCCGCGTTGGCTCTCTTGGTTGAATACTAGTGTTAACAACAATCCCAAGCAAGTATGTATATCAATTATGAGCACAAGGGAATATATCATGCATATATAAGATGATCACAATAAATTGAATGCAAGATATAAAATAGAGACAAAGAGAGAGAGAGAGGGAAGAGTAAGCAATCGCAAACACAAAGGGTTTGTTTCGAGGTTCGAGCACACTTGCTCTACATCCCCGCCTTCGACACACGAAGGATTTCCACTATGTAAGATCCCACCGGATCTCTCCTCGGTGCCGTACACCTACAAACCCTCGGACTCCCAAGTCTCGTACACACGCAAGCCCCCTAAGCTTGCCGAGGCCGCACCTCGAACCACCAAGAGTTCACAACCGAACTCCAACCACAACGAGCACACTTGCTCGCTTCCTCAAAGTACAATGGAAATCTCTTTGGTGATCTAACACTTGATCACCAATTACAAAAGCTCACTACAACACTTTCCTATAGGATAGATATGTCTATGGATGGCTCAAGTGTGGTGTGAGAAAATCAAGGAAAGAAAGCTATGGAGGAAAACTCAAAGAATCACTAATATACTCTCTTGATATAAACTCCCTTTTGATTGGAAATATTTGCTCTCAAATTTGTGGAGAAAACTTCTGAAATGAGTGGGAAAAACTGCTCAAGAAGTCTCAAAAATCTTAACCTCAAAACAGTTGACAAGACCCCAATTTATAGGCTGCCAGAAATAGAGCCGTTGGGGTTCTGTCAGTGCTGTCGGTCGACCGCCGGTCGACCGGCCAACGGTCATTTTTCTGACCGTTGCAGCCACCGGTCGACCGGCTCGGTCGACCGATAACCTGGAATGAACTGTCGGTCGACCGGCCCGGTCGACTGATATTTCCAGAGAGCAAAGCTCTCTTGGTCGGTCGACCGACCCGGTCGACCGGCCACTGTGCTGACAACGTGCACAGGGCTGTGCACATCGGTCGACCGGACCGGTCGACCGGTTTGGCCTGTCAGCCAGTCTCCAGGTCAGAAAACAGGATTTAAAAATCTTTTATAAAATCCTAAAAATACATAGAAATTCTACAAAAATAGTTTTACCAATATACTTGAAAGAACAAACATGCTTGCACAAAATCAAGACATGTTATATATGTTTTGGTCTATTTTTGTAACTTGGAAATATTAGCTCAATAACTAAAATGTATTTTTCCAAAACATGTTTTTCCAAACTTGTTTTTCTAAATCTTCATCAAATACAAAAACAAGATATTTGAGTTCATTTTAAAGCATAGTGTGTATGGATATGATCCACTACACAATCAATAAGAATATCTATGTTTTTGACATAAAGCACTAATCATGATTTTGGTTTAAAGATATGAACTATGAAATACCAAAATCCAAGATAAATATTTTTCTAAATAAAAATTCTTTTCTAAAATGAAATCTTATGAAAGCAATTTAAATCAAGAGTTCTATCAAGAGTGTGTGTGTGTGATATAACTTGAGCAATCCACCAACTATCTATCCTTTACATTTTTACTAAAACAAAAATACAAATTCTATACCTAGACCCAAGTCTTCAACTTCTTGAAGTCTTCACTTGAAGCTTCACATCATCTTGACTTGGTCCAAGCTTGATCCAAAGCTCCTTGGATCACAACATGCAAGCTCCAAATCTTGATCTTTTAACCTTTGTTGAGCTTTGCACCTACTAAGATCTTGATCATGAATCTGTCACTAATTAGCACAAGATCATTAGTAAATATAACTTCATGAGTTGATCATCATCAAAACTAGGGCGATAGGCCTTTGGGCCAACAATCTCCCCCTTTTTGATGATGACAAAACTCATGGAGTTATATATGCATGGATTAAAGTAAAGCTTCAAAGAAGCTCCCCCTTAACTCATGCATAATAAATAAGCAATAGATATTCAATGAAGCACTTAAAAATGTATGCAAATGAATGCATGTAAAACAAAACAAATCTTTTATTTCTTGTGATGCATGAGTAAAAGCACAAGTCAAAATCTTTCTCCCCCTTAAGTAAGGAACAAATACTTCTCCCCCTTAAGGAAATACTTCTCCCCCTTTTTGTCAATCATCAACAAAGGTTCAAAGTTAAAAATACATCAAACAAATTTTCTCCCCCTTTTTGTCAAAAGTAAGGAAATCAAGGAGGGTAAAATACAAATCAATCAATAAAATTTATATGCGATAGAAATTCACGAAGAGGAAGACGTTAAGTTAGCTTCCCGACACATATACATTACATGAAAGAGGGATGACAAGCCCTAATTCACATAACGTATAATATGTCATGCATAAGAGGAGATGTGAAGCTCCCCCTACACACGTATATCATATAAAGAAGAGTTGTCAAGCTCCTCAATTATAATATACTCAACATGAATCTATATGTAGAAGAGATGTTAAGCTCTCCTTGCATATAGGAAATACAAATCAAAAATTTTGAATTTTTCTTTATAAAATAAATTTGAATTTTTCTTAATAACAACAAATTTTGAGATATCTTAGAAAGAGATCATATTATAAGATATCAAATAACAATTTCAAAAAAAAAAACAATGCACAAGCTTATTATGAAATACCAATTTGAAGTCTAATTAAGCTTAGCATTAACAATCTATGTGCTTTAAAAGATACCAATTGTAAAATAAGCACACAACTATCATATATATGTATGAAGAGATTATATCAATAGAGATGGATACATACATATAAAGAAAGCAAAATAGTATATACCAAAAGGTTCATATTGATACCAATTGCAAATAACCAATGATACCAATTGAAAAGTAAGCATAAGTGTATACATCATATAATCTACCATATGAAGAATTCGAACTAGTTAAATGAACTTGTTTTAAGAACTAGTACGAGATCCTTCCATCAAGGAATAAGTCAAAGGTTTTTCATGAAATATCAATGAAACACAAGGCACTAAAACACTCTAATCCATAAAGTCCATTTAATGTTTTCAAGAGATGTGAGTGTACTAATGTTATGTGAAGCATGGCATCATGAAAATTACAATAAAACTCAATATTCCTTTAAATTTTGAATTATCATAACTTTTAAAACCTTGAAAATCATAAAAAAAATTTTTATTAAAAAAAATGTTTCATAATATATGTATGTTTTGTCAATACAAGAAGCATACATACATATCTCTAACACAATTGAGTCCATATATATAGATTTGCATGAAAGGCAAATGACTCAAGAGGTATCCATGTATATCTTAATGTTTTGGCAAAATAACCATATACATGAAATGAAATCACATGATCATAACATAAATCCAAAATGGGAATACAAGTTTAAGAATGTAATGATCATCAACATAAGGCTATACTAGTACATCTAATAGGCACAAATAAGCATTCAACCCAATCATATATAGATTTATTTGTGGTCCATAAGGTGTACAAGTATAAATCCAAGTGTTGACAAATACTAACATCTAAACTAATATTCAATACAATGAAGCATCAAAATTTTGAAATCACAAAAGAATTTATCCATAAAAATAGGATCATGTGCAATACTTGAAGAATAGATAACTAGTTTAAATGAATTTTTGACAAACTAGTTAAAGATCCTTCATAAATAAAAAAAATCATATGTTTTTCATGAATAATACTAAATACATAAAAGTTCAAGCACTCATATTCCATAAAGCTCAACATATATATTTTCTTAAAGATTGAGTGTTCAAGGTTATGTAAATAGTATCTACATGAAATTAGTCATAGAAGCCCAAATCAAATCATGACTAAAATTTTTATTTAACAACCCACAAAAATCATTTGTATCAAAACAAATCATCTCAAAAAAATTTACATGGTATATGTATGAATTATACAAATCCAACAATATGCATACATATCCCAAATATTAAAAGAGTCTATTAAATGTTTGCATGAAGGCAAGAGACTCACGGGTATACATGTATATTTATTAGATTTGAATTAAGCATGCATACACATGAAGTAAATCACAAAAATTGGCAAAACATGTATATATGAGAATTATCAAAACTAGATTATACATATGCATAAAGTGGATACAAGTGAGCATGAAGTTCAAATTATTTAAGAGTCAATTGTAATTCACTATTTGTATATGTATACATACAAGTTTGACAAATCTACATCTAAGCATGTAAATACCACATGAAGCACAAATCAAACAAAATCATGACATGCTATGAATATGACAAAAGTATAAAGCATGTACAAAAATAGGAGTTTAGAAGTTGTTACCAACTACAAAGCTCCAAGTATGGTGGTCTTTTCCGCCAAAATTTCTTGATAGCAATGCATCCAAAAGTTTGTCCATCATGTTCATTGCATTCGCTACCAAGGCACCAATCCTCTCACGTTTTGTGAGAGCCCTCACCTACATCAAAATCAAAAGGTGGGGGTTTTGGTACCCATGTTTTCTTGGGTCCTTTGGGGTTAGCATGGTTATAAGGAACCCAAAATCTATTATACTTAGCAAAATATAAGTATGGTTTCTTATCAAAACAATATTTTGCTAGATAGCCTTTGCGGCCGCAATGTGTACAAATGTACACCTTAGCATGATGCTTATGAGTGTGATTGTGATCGTGATGTGCACCATAAGCATGAGCATGATGAGTATGAGCATGGGGAACTTGTTTCTTTTGAAACAAAGATTCCAACTTAGAATGATTAAATGCACAAGAGTTCAAAGTTGAACTCAAATTATTCATTTTGTTTTTCCTATTCTTAATCTCATTAGATGTGGCATGAAAAGCATGATGAGATGAAGAATCATTTTTCTTTTTCTTTTTAGAAACAAAGTCTTTTTCCTTTTCAACAAATTTTCTTTTCAAAGTAATATTTTCTTGAAAAATATTTTCCTTTTGTTTTTCTACCATAGCTATCTTATCCTTCAAAATAGTGTTTCCTTCACAAAGATTATTTAATTTTGAAATCAAGGAAACATTTTCATTTTTCAAGTCTTCATTTTCCTTTTCTAAACATGCAAGTTTATTCTTAAAAGAATCATTTTCTACATGCATGCAATCAATGTTCTTTTTCAAATCTTTATTATTCTTTTCTAAGCATGCAATGTTATCTCTAAGAGAGTCATGTTCTACATGCATGCAAGCAATTTCCTTTTTCAAGTTTTTATTATTCCTTTTAAACATGTCATATTTTTCAAGTATAAGATGACAAAAGGTAGTGAGCTCATCATATGACATGTTCTCATCATCGGATTCGGAATTTACCTCAAGGGGGTCATCCCCTTGGACCATGTAGCACTTGTTGGAGGTGTCGCTTCCAACATCCGAATCACTCCCGGCATAATATAGATCCTTTTCGCCAAGGGAGGTGATGATGTTCCAAGCTACAAAAGCCGATTCAATGTTAGAAACCCTAGATAAATAATCATCATTTAGGGTTGACTTAATAGCATGAAGGGCTTTTGCATTAGCCTCAATGTTCTTACCATTTAAGCAATATTCTTTATTAGTTGTGGCAAGATATATACTAAGGCCAAGTCCTTTGAGGAACAAAGACATCTTAACCTTCCAAATTTGGATGTTAAGAATGTCAAAGGTGGGTGGTGACATGAAGTCCATAGTGTGTGTACAAATCTTGTGATTAGCCTAAAAGAGGATCTTTAACTCTTAGGTTGTTAGACCCAATATCAAGAGCACTAGCTCTGATACCAATTGTAAGTTCACCTAGAGGGGGGGGTGAATAGGTGATGGCTAATCTAATGGTCACTTATGAACAAATAATGCGGAATAAAAAACTAAGTTGACCAAATTAAAATTTCTTTTAATTAAACACTTATGTATAACACAAGAGTGTTGCCGAATTCCCCTTGCGAGGCTCTGGACAAGCTCCTCTAGATTCCCCTTGAATGGGTTGAGGTGCCGCGTTGGCTCTCTTGGTTGAATACTAGTGTTAACAACAATCCCAAGCAAGTATGTATATCAATTATGAGCACAAGGGAATATATCATGCATATATAAGATGATCACAATAAATTGAATGCAAGATATAAAATAGAGACAAAGAGAGAGAGAGAGAGGGAAGAGTAAGCAATCGCAAACACAAAGGGTTTGTTTCGAGGTTCGAGCACACTTGCTCTACATCCCCGCCTTCGACACACGAAGGATTTCCACTATGTAAGATCCCACCGGATCTCTCCTCGGTGCCGTACACCTACAAACCCTCGGACTCCCAAGTCTCGTACACACGCAAGCCCCCTAAGCTTGCCGAGGCCGCACCTCGAACCACCAAGAGTTCACAACCGAACTCCAACCACAACGAGCACACTTGCTCGCTTCCTCAAAGTACAATGGAAATCTCTTTGGTGATCTAACACTTGATCACCAATTACAAAAGCTCACTACAACACTTTCCTATAGGATAGATATGTCTATGGATGGCTCAAGTGTGGTGTGAGAAAATCAAGGAAAGAAAGCTATGGAGGAAAACTCAAAGAATCACTAATATACTCTCTTGATATAAACTCCCTTTTGATTGGAAATATTTGCTCTCAAATTTGTGGAGAAAACTTCTGAAATGAGTGGGAAAAACTGCTCAAGAAGTCTCAAAAATCTTAACCTCAAAACAGTTGACAAGACCCCAATTTATAGGCTGCCAGAAATAGAGCCGTTGGGGTTCTGTCAGTGCTGTCGGTCGACCGCCGGTCGACCGGCCAACGGTCATTTTTCTGACCGTTGCAGCCACCGGTCGACCGGCTCGGTCGACCGATAACCTGGAATGAACTGTCGGTCGACCGGCCCGGTCGACTGATATTTCCAGAGAGCAAAGCTCTCTTGGTCGGTCGACCGACCCGGTCGACCGGCCACTGTGCTGACAACGTGCACAGGGCTGTGCACATCGGTCGACCGGACCGGTCGACCGGTTTGGCCTGTCAGCCAGTCTCCAGGTCAGAAAACAGGATTTAAAATCTTTTATAAAATCCTAAAAATACATAGAAATTCTACAAAAATAGTTTTACCAATATACTTGAAAGAACAAACATGCTTGCACAAAATCAAGACATGTTATATATGTTTTGGTCTATTTTTGTAACTTGGAAATATTAGCTCAATAACTAAAATGTATTTTTCCAAAACATGTTTTTCCAAACTTGTTTTTCTAAATCTTCATCAAATACAAAAACAAGATATTTGAGTTCATTTTAAAGCATAGTGTGTATGGATATGATCCACTACACAATCAATAAGAAATATCTATGTTTTTGACATAAAGCACTAATCATGATTTTGGTTTAAAGATATGAACTATGAAATACCAAAATCCAAGATAAATATTTTTCTAAATAAAAATTCTTTTCTAAAATGAAATCTTTATGAAAGCAATTTAAATCAAGAGTTCTATCAAGAGTGTGTGTGTGTGATATAACTTGAACAATCCACCAACTATCTATCCTTTACATTTTTACTAAAACAAAAATACAAATTCTATACCTAGACCCAAGTCTTCAACTTCTTGAAGTCTTCACTTGAAGCTTCACATCATCTTGACTTGGTCCAAGCTTGATCCAAAGCTCCTTGGATCACAACATGCAAGCTCCAAATCTTGATCTTTTAACCTTTGTTGAGCTTTGCACCTACTAAGATCTTGATCATGAATCTGTCACTAATTAGCACAAGATCATTAGTAAATATAACTTCATGAGTTGATCATCATCAAAACTAGGGCGATAGGCCTTTGGGCCAACATTCTTAGCTTGTGAAGTGTTAGCATGTGAAGTGTGCTTTTTAGAAAACATGTTCTCAAGTTTCTTGGTATTAAAAGCACAATCATTTAAAACTTTTTCAAAATCATTCATTTTTGATTTAAAGGAAGAATTTCTTTTTCATCAATAATAGGAGATTTTGCTTTACAAGAAACTTTGTAGGCATTAAATTCTCTTTGTATAGAAATGAGATTAGAAGAAATATTATCCTTTTCTTTAGAAACCATAGCAAGTTCATTCTTAAGAAAAGCAACTTCTTTTTGTAATTTTATGCATTCAAGTTTCTTGTTATCATAAGTTTCAGAAAGTTCTACAAAAGCATGCACTAGAACTTCCTTACTTACATCATCATCTTCATCATCAAGGGATTGAGGGGTTACCTTGGGTGTGTTTGCCATGAAACACATATTAGCTTGATCCACCTCCTCTTCGGACTCGCTTTCCGAATCCCACGTAGCTTTGTAAGCTTTCTTTTCCTCCGGCTTCTTTGGCTTGAAGGAGGAAGTCATTTTCTTCTTGAACTCCGGACAATCCGCCATGATATGTCCGGGTTTGCGACAATTGTAGCATATGATCCTCCGCTCCTCTTTGCCTTCAAATTTTCTCCGGAAGTTGAGCTTGTTCTTCCGGTACATCCTCTTGATGTTGCGAACAAGTAGAGTAAGCTCCTCATCTTCTTCTTCGTCATCTTCATCGTCATCATTGGTGGATGAAGTCTTGAAGGCTATGGATTTCTTCTTTGAAGTAGTGGCCTCTTCTCTTGCCTTCTTCTCCATCTCATGGGTCTTTAGGTTCCCAATGAGACTAATGAGGTCCATCTCGTCCTTGTCGTTCAACTCCTTCAAGGTGGTGGCCTTGATCTCCCATGATGAAGGAAGAGCCCGAATTACTTTCCGCACCTTTTGATCGTTGGAGATGTCATCACCTAAGGAAGAAAGACCATTAGTGATTTTAGTAAACCTTGTAGCCATACTATCAATAGACTCATCATCAAGCATTTTAAATGACTCATATTGGGACCTCAAGAGATCTATCTTAGCTCTCTTGACTTGTGAAGTCCCCTCATGTGTGACCAATAAGTGTTGCCAAATCTCATAGGCGGATTGGCAATGAATTACCCGTGTAAGGTCATCCTCATTCAAGGCGGTTAATAGGGAGTTTTGGGCCTTGGAGTTAGCCTCATATAGTTTAAAGTCAAGGTCGGTCCAAGTGCTCTCATCACCATCGGGTGCTTCATAGGGTTTGGTCAAGGACTTGGCTACTAAGCTACCCAAAGATTGCAAAAATATAGTCATCCTAACCTTCTAAATTGGGAAATTGAGTCCATCAAATTTAGGTGGGGATTTAATGTTGTCGGCCATGTTTACTAGTGATGAATGAATGAAATGAAAATGTTGATTAGCAAGTTTTAAGGATCTCTCTATGGATGTTAAGCCAAACCTAGAGTCCAAGCTCTGATACCAATTGAAAAGTCACCTAGAGGGGGGGTGAATAGGTGACAATGCTAATCAAGGGGCAAATTAAAAATTTAAAGCTACAACAATTACCAATCAAGATTCACAAGATGGATGCAAGCAAGTAAATATGACAATGATTATGATGAGCAAGAATAAGAGCAAGTATAGTAAAGTAAAGTGTGCAAGAAAGTAAACCAATCGCAAACACAAGGATATGTTATCGAGGTTCGAGCACCCAGCTCTACTCCCCGCCTTCCCCAGAAGGATTCTAGCTACTTCCACTATCACAAAGAACAATTACAACCGGAGTACCCAACTCCACAATTACTATCACAAGAATCTCTGAGTAGTCACAAGACCACAAACTCTCTCTTTCAAAAATCTCTTCCCTTACAAAGGTCCTTAGAGAATAATGAGTAGAATTGAAGCTCTTTTGTGTGTAAGGAAAAGAAATTGAAATCAGAGAAAATCTTTTGAAAACCCTTCAGAGAATTGAGAGAATTTAGCACAAAAACCAAGAACTTTTGAAAGCCTTAAACTTTTGAATTTTGTAGCAATAATTGTTGTAACAAATCTCTCCCCAAACACCCCTATTTATAGGAGAGGGCTAGGGTTTAGGGATAAAACATAATTACTGAAGTTTAGGAGGCAATTAGTTCAGAATATATTAATTAAACTAATTTTAAACACAAAAAGACAAAAATAAACAACTCTTTAAAAACTGCCCGTTACTGTTCAACGGCTAGCTCGGTCGACCAGTGCGGTCGACCGCTAGTTCAAAATTTGACCGTTACAGGCATTCGGTCGACCGACCCGGTCGACCGGAAAAACCAGAGAGCAAAAAACTATAGTCCGGTCGATCGTGTCGGTCGACCGACAGACATGCACACGGATACGTGCATCTGCCAGAACCTCGGTCGACTGGGACGGTCGACCGGTATAACCTGACACAGATTCGGTCGACCGGCCGGTCGACCGGAACTGGTCAAAAATCAGACTTTAAAGGAATTTAAGAAAAGATTATGATTTTGATAAAAATACTTTTGAACAGGGATTAGTATAAAACATAAAGATATATCTGTAGGCAAAATCTTGTATGCAAAATATTTTTGTATAAATTATAGAAAAACATTTTGGATTGAACATGTGCGCAAAAACGTGTGTGATAGAGCTTCAAACCTATCCACTGTTCTTTAACAAACTTCTAAACTATAAAACTAAAAATAAAGTATGCATAGCAATCTTCACAATCTTTGAGCCATGCTATCCTTGCTAGAGCCTTCTTCTTCTATGATCCTTTCTTGATGTGCAATATGCCTTCATAGCTTTATGAACCTAGAAGTTGTTGCAATAGCAAGCAATGGCCTCCAAAATTGGTACAAACCTGAAACTCATCTTAACAAACTTATTAGTACCAAATAGCTCATATTTGGTTTGTCATCATCAAAACCAAAAACAAATGGAGAGTGTAACCTTTTGGGTCAACAAATATTACATCACTGGAATGTATAAAAATATGATTTACAAGATATTTACACAGTCCAAAAGTGGTAAATGCCCTTAAGTAGAAAAGAGGAATGTCAAGAGCCAGATAAAAGAGATAGAACCAGTGTATCTGCTAATACATCTCCACGCTTTCGCTGCGCACTTCGATCAGCAACAAGAACATCACCAAAGTCCAAGCTCCAGAATCTGGACATGGAGGTCGAGTGTTGTCAGAATGCAACCCAACGAGTACATAAAAAAGCTAGAGGGCATGCAAAATAGAATGCAAGTGTACTGAAATATGATAAATGTAAACAATATGCAGCTATATAATCATCCAAGTGTATGTGTTAACAACTGAGATTGTATCTGTAGATGCAGGCAAAATTAATTGCATATACTTAATTGCAAGATCCATAGGATTATTATGTCGAGGGGACGATCCAAACAAGGAAATCCTCATCTATATACCATCTACCCTACTTCACCAATAACTAAGAATATACAACTATAGTTGCTAAGGACTGGTATATCAGTAGTGTTATCATGTCATGTTTATGAAATCAAGATTAATTGTAGTCAAGTCGGTATATGTTTCAGTGATACAAGTGCCAGTCAGTATTTTGAGTATCAATATCAGGAATAAGGTGAAGTAAAGAAATAGAATTGATAACACGAACTGGAAACACAAACTCTCAAATAGTGGATAAGGTATTGGATTATTATGCTTCAAGTATAAGTAGTACTAATAGCAATAACAATAATCAGTATTATTTGTTATTCTAATCGGTCCCTACAAATGTCCCATACCACTGGCAGTTTACACGGGAACCCGTACTTCCAGTGGAACACATCCGAACTCTGATCTATGATTTACCTTCATTCAAATAGGGGAGTGATAACATATGCTCCTGACATTATTATTGTTTGAATATTATATGTTATATACTATGTTCAGTTCAGTGCTGGTGTCAGGAGAACTATGGCCGCGATGTAATGGACCCAAGAGGCACCCCCACAGACTCTAGAGGCACCCCCACCATGTGTGTATATGGTGTGATACTTAGCTCTGTGTTATACTTAGCTTCATACACCATTTGTATACCAAGTAGGATACAACTTGTGGACCCAAGAGGGACCCCACAGACCCTAGAGATGCCCCCATCACGTGTGTAATGTGACACTTAACTCAGTGTGATACTTTGCTCTATTCACTGCTCCTATATACAACAATAACAAGGGTGGTATCATGAATATATCAATAATCAAGAATATATCAGTAGTATGCGAATATCCATGTCTAGATTTCAGGATTTCATGAATACCAGTCTTTCTGATAACAATAGGTATTATAATCAGTCCAGTGTCATAGTATCAGGTTCAATGTATTAGTAGTCAGATGTCAGGTTAGTATCAGTGCCAATATCAAGTATTCAGTATCAAGTATTTATTGTATATTTAGTATCAAGAATTAGTATCCAGTAAATAGTATAGAAGTAGTACTACAGCTATACACATGCAAGGGGAGCAGAGCAGTGCTGGAGCAGCAGACAGTGTTTAATAACTAAAGTGCCTAATGAAACTCAGGAGCAACTTAGTGTTAAAATGCAAGTCTGAAATCCAGCAGAGCTTCACCTAGGCAAAGTCTTGCTTACTAGGCGGAGCTGAGAGACCGCGAATGGTCTAAGCACACCCCCTTTTGGGAAAGTGGACTGTAGAACGACCATAAGTTCTAATAGAGCCAGAAGGCCAAATGAATACCTATATAAAATAATGTTAGTACACACAAGTACACATATAAGTAGAAAAATAACAAACAACAGATCTGGGCGCTAAGCGAGAGACTGTAATCGATCTAAGCGCACCCACTTTCGGGAAAGTGGGCATAAGAGTGACCATAAGGTCTAATAGGGCCAGAAGACCATATAGGAACCTACATCCTACACCACTGTTAGTGCAAAAATTATAATAATTCAAATAATTCCTAAAATACATATAAATTCGAAAAAATACAGGAAATTCCTAGAAATACACAAGAAATTCCTAGAAATATATAGATAAATTTTGTAAATACAGGAAAATTCCAAAAATATATAGTTAATTTCAATAATACAGAAAAATCCTAATAATACCCAGATAATTTCTAAAAATAACAGGAAAAATTCTAAAAATTTCCAGGAAAATTTATACAACATTTATACAAGTCCAGATACACAATTATTACAAATCAATGCCTAGAACATAAATATAGTTATTTCTATAGTTATTTCTATAAGGTTAAAGTACTTGCCTAAAATCGGGGAAATACCCGATACCATGTGCACGTGTGCGTGTGTATGGAGGAATGTGTGTGGGTGTGAGTGATGGTCTAGGTCTGGTCTTGGGCTGTAGGAAGGATGAGAGAGTTATGGTGAGGCTTTTTTGAGAGAGAAAATTGGTAAAATGCTAGTTTTAGAGAGAAAATGGAGCTTGGAGGAGAGAGAAAGGTATTTAGATGTGTGATTGGTGTTGGAGGGTGGAGCAGCAGGTGGTGGAGGTCCAGGCGGTTGGCAGCCTGAAGTAGGAGGAAGAAGGAAGGAGAAATCTAGAGAGAAAAAGTGAAAAGAGGAGAGAGAAAATGAGTCTTAGGGTAATTTTAGAGAGAGAGGTGGAGAGAGAGGGTAGTTGTGTGGCTAGCCTAGGAGACATCGAGAGGAGATTGTGGTCATGATCTTGGTGGCAGTGTGGTGGTGGGAGGAGTTTTAGAGAGAGAAAGAGAAGTTTTAGAGAGAGAGGTAAAAGAAAGTGAGGAGGGAGAGATTTTTGGTTTTTAGGCATAGGAGGAGTTAGAGAGGGTATTTCAAAGAGAGAGGGAAG
Source organism: Agave tequilana (assembly GCA_038442645.1). Taxonomy (NCBI): domain Eukaryota; kingdom Viridiplantae; phylum Streptophyta; class Magnoliopsida; order Asparagales; family Asparagaceae; genus Agave; species Agave tequilana. The sequence goes on from JAVJIF010006000.1 coordinate 156,126, forward strand.
CTTGCAAGGGAAGCCAAGTGCTTGGCTTCTTGGAGATGCCAAGAAGTGTGTAGAAATGTGGAGAAAATTAGAGAAAAGACAAGAAAAAGAAAAGGAAGAAAAATAAAAATGTAATTAAATATTTATTAGGGGCTAAGTGTAAATGTCACTTAAGAAAACAATATAAAAAGGAAAATAAAGAAAATGAAAAAGAAAGGAAATTAGAAAGGAAAAGAAAGGAAAAGGAAAGATTTTATTTAATAGAAAATAAAAGAAAATATTTTGAAATTTTATTAGGCAAAATCTACGTCCAGTGTAGAATCTTGTATAAAAATTTCGGTCAAACGGAAGTAGAAACACACATAAAATGACGTGAATACTATCAAAATATTGAAAACCATAAAAGAATACGTACTATGAAAATCAGGGTATTACATCCTACCCACCTCGCAAAAATTGCGTCCTCACAATTTCGTTAAGGGGAAGATGAACATAAAAAGGAGCAAGTGTAAAGATTACAGCATGAAAATATGGAGAGAATCAGAAAAAGGCGACCGTTAGAGCACAATAGAATTGGATTGAGTGGAACAAATGACCAACTCAGCATAGAAAAGTTAGAAAAGCAAAAGACTAGAAAAGGATGGAAGGATTTTCGGTGTGAAAGGAAAATTGATCAGGAAGAATAGATACCTTTGTACTTGCAATTGGAATATATACTCATGATTCTTGTACCAGTGGCATATTATTCTCACATTTAATCTGCCGACTGGTTGTACGGAAGTGAAAGAGCTCAAACTAAGCCTAATACCAACCTGTAATGCCCCGCCCCATTGGGTATGAAAAAGCTACAACAATGTACATACACAGAGTAGAATACCCTTCCTGATGTACTAATACATGATGCATTCTATCAGTGTATTTAGAAATTATCTGTGCATTTTTAGGAATTTTCTGAGTACTTAGGAATTTTTTGCATATTTTTAGGAATTTTCACACACCCACACACACTCCTCCATACACGTGCATATGTGCATGTGTTATCGGGTATTTCACCAATTTTAGGTGAATTTTTTAACCTTGTAGAAATAACTATAGAAATAATTATATTTATGTTCTAGGCTTTGTAATAATTAATGTATCTAGATTTGTATAAATATTCCTTGTTATTTTTAGAATTTTTCTGAAATTTTCAGAAATTATCTGGGCATTATTAGGGTCTTTTTGTATTTTAAAAATTAATTGTACAGTTTTAGAAATTTTTCTGTTTTTATAGAATTTATCTATGTATTATTAGGAATTTTCTGTATATTTTAAGGAATTTTCTGTATATTTTTAAAAAATTCCTATATTTTCTGGAATTTATATGTATTTTTAAGAATTATTTGAATTATTATAATTTTTGTACTGATGGTGGCGCATGATGCAAGTTTTGGTTTGGCCTTCTTGTCATGTTAGACCTTATGATCTCTCTTATGTCCACTTCCTCAAAAGTGGTGCGCATAGACCAGTCACGGTCTCTCGTTTAGCGCTCAGTGTTGTTTATTATTTTCCTACTTATAGTGCTTGTGTATACTAACATTATTTTATGCAAGCATTCACTTAGCTTTATGGCCTTATTAGACCTTATGGTCTTTCTACAGCCCACTTCCCGGAAAGGGGGTATGCTTAGATTGTTCGCGGTCTCTCAGTAAGACTTAGCGCCCAATGCTTTGTCACTAGACATGCCAAGACGGAACACTGTCAGATTTTTAGACTCGCATTTTAAGACCGAGTTGTCCTGAGTTTCACTAGGCACTTTAGTGATTAAACACTGTCCGTTGATCTTACTCCAGCATTGCTTTGCTCCACTTGTATGTGCATAGCTGTAGTACTGCTTCTATATAATTTACTAGATATTGTTACCTGATACTGAATACTTGATATTGACACTGGATACTGACCTGACATCTAACTACTGATACTATGACACTGGACTGATTATAATAACTATTTTTATCAGAAAGACTAGATTCATGAACTCCTGAATTCTGGACAAGAACGTTCACATACTACTGACATATTCCTGATTATTGATATACTCACGATACCACCCCTGTTATTACTATATATAGTATCAGTGAATGGAGCAAAGTGTCATACGGAGCTAAGTGTCACATTACACACGTGATGGGGGCACCTCTAAGGTCCATGGGGATCCCTCTTGGGTCCACAAGCTGTATCCTACCGGTACGCAAATGGTGTATGGAGTTAAGTATCACACGGAGCTAAGTATCCTACCACATACAAACGTGGTAGGGGTGCCTCTGGGGTCCATTACATCATGAACAAGATTCTTCTGCTCTCCTGACACCAGTACTGAGCTGATCACAGTATATAATATATAATATTTAAACAATAATAATGTCAGGAGCATATGTTTTCGATCACTCCCCTGTTTGAATGAAGGTAAACCGTATACCAGAGTTCGGATGTGTTCCACTAGAAGTACATATTTGATTAGTTTACGATTCTGCATCATTACATCGAATTTCCCTACCGATTAATGAATAAAATGACACTTCTCACCCTTGTTTTGGTCTATTTTGTAGATAATCAAAAGTTTAGGGGTAAAAGAGTAATAAGAGCCTAATTAAACTCAATTTCGGGTAAACAAATCTCATTACTTGGAGAATAAGCTAGAGAGCTTTTAGAATACATATTGGATCCAGAAGTTGGGCGTGAATTGATCAGGCGAAAATCAGCACTTGAAAACGTGTATTTTGAAATTAGTGTAACAGTGTATGTGCTAATGTTCCCTCGATATTTCTGTTATTGCATTAGCTCAACAGGCCGAATCCACAAGGATGGGAGACGATAAAAGCATTAAAAGTTTGTTCACGTGTTATGTTAACAATTTCTTTTTTTTAAAGAATGAGAAAAAAGAAAGAAAAGAAATCTAGAAGTGATAGGTAGAGAAGGCGATGAAAATGTTGAAGTGAAAACAAAAGAGAAGTGGTTGTGAATCAATGGAACAAAACAATAAATTAAAACTGATGAAGAATGTGAAGTGATTGGAAAAATGATTTGGAAAACAAAATGGAAACGAAGATAAATTTTGTGGTGAAGAAGATGAAAACAAAGGTGAACAAATATGGCGGTGAAAACAACGATAAGAAAATTGGAAAAAGGTTTTGGAAATTGTTTTTAAAACAAAGTAAAAAAGAAAGGAGGAAACTATGAATGAAAACTCATGGCTACTAACTATTAATTGCTCCACTAATCATGCTAACCTGTTAGTGATAATTGCCTCACTTGGATCCTTGGCCATCACTAGTTCTTGGCTTCAAGAGACGATACAAAGAATGGCACAAAAGAAGGTTCTTCCACATTGCAAGTTAGCTTATTAGTGGGTTAGATGTTAGAATATTAGAATGCTAGAATCCACCATCACGAGCCATCATTGACTTTTGCAAGAGCAAGGCCTTGTAGAGGCTATTAGATTCATGTGGATTATCAAGTTAGTAGTTAGCTAGTTAGTGGCTAGTAGTTAGATTGTCATAAGAAGAAAAACTAGTTAAGCATTATGTAGAATATAGAGGAGATTACAATGGAAAAGAAAGGAGACACATTTACATAGATTGTCGTCATATATTACATCGATATCTCTCTATCTCTCTCTGAATCAACTCAGTCCTACTATAAGATCTAAAAATAAAATGAAAATACAAAAGTAAAAGAAGAAGAAAATCCTACTCTACAACTAGAAGAGAGAAAACCTAGCCTACTCGCTCATCTGCTCCGATCTCAAGTCTCTACATGGATATTTATAGGCAGAAGGAGGTTTCAGAAGATGAGACGATGCCACGCATTAAAAATCGACGCGTGGCTCGCCAAGATGACAGCGAAAATAGGGTCAAAGTTGCGTTCCACAGCTATACCAGGGACTTAGGTCCCTGGTTTTGGTCCACGTCTTATTAAATTACCCAAAAAGTGGGTTTAATTAGATTTTTATTACCCTTTTGCCCTTCTAGTCTTGGTTATCTGTAAAAGAGACTAAAACATGGGTGAGAAGCATAATTTTTATCATAATTTGTAGGAAAATATAAGATAAAAATGCAGAATTATAGACTAATCACACCCTCACACTTATCTTTTGCTCGTCCTGAGCAAAACAAAAAAAGAAAAACTAAACTACAAAAGTTATTACACCACTTTCGCAGGTGACGCGATTGCACTGAGCGGTGTAATAAGCCGTTAAACCACTAGGTTTCCCCTAGAGGAGGAGTGTTATCTCCTGAGGGTTTTTAGCGGATTATGCCCACAAAATTTATAAAGAAAGAAAACAAATGTTAGTGTTTTGAAAACGCATTCTGAAAGAGAGATAAGTTTATGAAATATTTTTGCAAAAAATTAAGCGATCTAAGATCATAAGTCCACCAAAAATTATTTTTCCTTAAACTTAGTCTATATGTAAGATCTTGTCTTCAATTAAGGTAAGAATTCAAAATTAGATTGAATATTTTATCTTTCATAAAATCTAGATAATATGCACTTTGTGATAGTGAAGATTTTTGGGATTTCAACTCTAACCATCAAGCCATTTATTTATATAAATATATATATATATTTCCCTTAGTTTTTTTATGCTTTCTAATTTACCCGGATAGCTAGCCTTTAACCGATGACTCCATACCAGATAGTCTTAGGGTACCAGATGAGAAAACATCCCTCAGGTTTAAGGACTCAAGTAAACAAAGGTCGCAAAACTTAGGGGGATTATTTGTTTCTTATGATCACCGTTAGGCGTGAATAATCATGCTTCATGAGGCATAGTTATTCAGCTTAATAAGTGATTTTTTTCTTCATATAGACCATATATATTTTTTCTTTTTTATTTAATTTTTGCTTTATGGCATTTTAGATCTTTGTTTTCATCCCAAAAATTGTGTAAGTGTGAAGTGTATACTATCCAAGGCAAAAAATTCAGGATAAAATTATCTCTCCAATCTCTTATACTTAACCTATAATCTTAAACAAGTTCACTAGGTTTAAGATGTCATAATTTAAAGCTTCCTTAATTTCTAAGATCATCTTAATTTTCTTAAAAATATATCAAAACTTTGTCTATTGTTTCAAAAAAAATTTTAAAGAAAGAGAAAATTCCTATACAAAAAGAAAAAATTCTAAGAATATCCTAAAAAAAGTGAAAAATAAAGAAAATCTAAAAACTCTACGTTAGTAAACCTCCCCCACACTTGTCTCATGCATTGTCCTCAATGCATCTTGAATGTATGTATGCATGAAACAACTGAGAGGGAAGGAAAAATCACCTCAAAGTGATGGTCCGGTGGTGGTCTGATTGGTCCATATATGCGGCTCAATTCAAATTGCGTGGAGTTCTGAGGAATCTACCAATGACCTCTATAATACACCCACTATTATGATGTGAACATGAATGATTTTTATTAAGAATTTTTATCCCATCTAATTTCCAAATTTTAAAAATAATTTCAGAGTCAATTTTATCAACATCCTTGTCCTAAAATAGAGTATGAAATGATGGAATGATTGATTTGGGCTCAGAAATTACAGGAATTATGATCCACTCAGGAAATTGAGTAAAGTCAAGTGAAGGTCCAGGAGTCGAGATTGATTCAGGAAGGGGTCCAAATTAAGAAGTTAAAACTCTACTCTATATTCATTTCTCCATAACAGAATATGACTTTAGAAAGTTGGTGATTCAAGTTCAAGAATGACAGGTATGGGAATCAAAACTGACTCTAAATTGTTGCTCAGTTCAGGAACAAGACATGAGTCAGTATTGATTCAGAAATTTGAACTAGATTATAAATTTGAGGATCTGGGTCATATTCTTCTTCGAGTTCAATTTTATAAAAATGAGAACTTGCCAATTTTTCAATGGGACTTTCAAAAGTATGGTATTGGTCAAGCTCAATATGATGATCATAAAATGATTGGTGTTCAATTTCACGATGAATAGGCAAAGGATCCAACATTGACTCGGGAAAAAGATTATAATCAGGTGAAGACACCGGAGTCATTATTGAATCAGGAAGTGAATTAAATTACCATATTGAGGTTCAGGATCATATTCATGCTCAAGTTCAAGGAAAAGGATAACTTGCCAAAATACCAATATTATTCTTAAGATTTTGATTTTGGTCAAGTCCAAATGGGTGCGCTGAAATTGAATCTTAGTTTCTAAAACAACATGATTCTTGGGCCCCAACAGAATGGCTAGTGACATCAGGAATGATCAAATGGTGAGAATGGAGAGTTTTGACCATTAAATCTATGTCATAATTATGAGCGATTTGAACCTGAGTCATAACTTCAAGCAGCTTTTCATAGCCGATTAGTTCATCATTTTGTTGTGATTGGGCATGAAAAGATGGGTATGAAGGTTGGTTTTGGGAATTTTGGTGAAACCGTGAGTCCATCAGATTTTGCGATTGTTGCTCGGACTCACACATACTCATTTCTAGGATTGATGATTTTCTATTTTGAACTGAAGATGAGGAATATGAATTTTGATTTTGGAAAGATTGTGAGTCGAGCTTGTTTTGTTGGGACTCAAACATGGCTTCTATACTCTTTTATAGCTTGAATTTTTCTTCTAAGGGTGGTAATAAAAAAGGAGTATAGGAAGCAAAATTGGAGAATTAATATTGTGAAAATTGTGAAAATTGTGGACAAAGAGTTTAAAAATTTGACTCGGGAGAGGTGAATCCCTATCGTCTCTCTGAAGGGTGGAAATTTTTTTGGAAATTATGGTTATAAGATTGGAGATATGGGTCATATTGAGTCAGATAAATCCAAGCCGATTTGATTGGTTTATATTATAAAAAGTCGGGTTGGAGTTATCCGAGTCAAATAAGGTCGGTGTGAAATATGGATTCATATTAGGATTGAAAAAATTGTTGTTGTTGAACTCCATTTCACAAACAATTACAAACAAAAAAAGAAATATATATATATATATATATATATATATATATATATATATATATGTATATATATGTGTGTGTATATATATATATATACGTATATATATGTGTATATATATATGTGTGTGTATATATATATGTGTGTGTATGTGTGTGTATATATATGTGTGTGTGTGTATATGTGTGTGTGCGTGTGTGTGTGTGTAAATGGTTTGAAAACCAGCACTTGAAAACGTGTATTTTAAAATCAGTGTAAAAGTGTATATGCTAATGTTCCCTCGATACTATAGCATTGGCTCAACGACTCGAATTCACAGGGACAGGAGGCGATAGAAGCATTAATATCTGTTCATGTGTTATTTTAACAATTTCTTCTTTGTTAAAGAATAAGAAAAAGAAAAGAAAAGAAAACTAGAAGTGATAGGTAGAGAAGGCGATGAAAACGTCGAAGTGAAAACAAAAGAGAAGTGGTCGTGAATGGGTGGAACAAAACAATAAAGTAAAAATGAAGAAGAATGTGAAGTGATTGGAAAAATGATTTGGAAAACAAAATGGAAAAGAAGATAAACTTTATAGTGAAGAAGATGAAAATAAAGGTGAACAAAGAAGGTGATGAAAAACAACGATAAGAAAATTAGTAAAAGGGTTTTGGAAATTATTTTTAAAACAAAGTAAAAACGAAAGGAGTAAATTATGAAAAAAACTCATGGCTACTAACTACTAATTGCTCCACTAACCTTACTAACCTCTTAGTGATAGTTGTCTCACATAAATCCTTGGCCATCACTAGTCCTTGGCTTCAAGAGACGATACAAAGTATGGCACATAAGAAGGTTCTTCCAAATTCAAAAACATCCATACCATACTGTAATTCACCTAGAGGGAGGTGAATAGATGATGACTATACAAAATGGCAAATAATGTGGAATAAATATTTACTTGCTAGCAACCTAGCATATACCAATTACAACACAAGAAATACTTACAAATAAGTAAACAATATAAGTGTGAAAGTAACTTAAGAGAGAGTAGAGTGAAGAGAGAAAGAACACGATGATATATTTCAAGATTCGAGCCACTGCTCTACGTCCCGGCCTTCAACACTATGAAGAATTTTCACTATGAGCGATCTCACTAGATCGTCAACCATTACAAGTTCAAGTTCTTATTAGAACTCAATGGACTCACAAGTCCTCTCTCGCGACGCCGCAACACCAACACGAAACTCACTAGCTCACTCGAGGCCGCAACCTCTACAACTTCATAATAGAAGAAAATTAATGATCTTCTCTTGATCACAAAAGGCTCTCAAATACAATCCTATAACCAAGATGAGGAGGTAAAACTCTTTGGGATTGTGTGGTGAAAATAGCTTGGAAAGATGTATTGGGAAAGCTCAAGCTAAGAATTCAAGAATGTGGAATTTTGGCTCAAAAGAAAAAATTTTAAGAAAAGGCAAAAACTTGACTAAATCTTCTTGTAAACTTATAAAATCTTTTTCAAACTTCTTAAAACTTGTCTTTGGGTTTTTCTATAGTCCCACTGTTTATAGGGGATGAAAACAAGAGGAGAAACCCAAAAGAGTCGTTGGAAAAAGATCCAGAAAAAGACAAACAGGAATATAGCCATTGGGAAAAAATTAGAAGAAAATCCTTCTGTCAGTCGACCAGTAGCTCGACTGCCAATGGTCAGATTTTGGATCATTGGGGATACGGTCAACCGATCGGTCTACCGTTTTTCCTAACCAGAGATCAAAGCTCTCTGTCGGTCGACTGGGACGGTCGACCGGACCCAACAGAGAGCAAAACTCTTACAGTCGGTCGACCGCACGGTCGACCGAAGTGCACACAATGCACTAAGGTGCATGTCAGTCGACCGCTCGATAATCGATAGAGAAAATTTGCTCTGCCTACGGTCGACCGGTCGGTCGACCGACCTTGGGCCAAAAGCATGTTATGAAAATCTTTTTGAAACTAATCTCTTTTGAACAAAATAAACTTTGATCTTTAGATACAAAATAGAGCTCTGTGGACTTGATAGAACCAGTGTGTGATCATTGATCAACACAAAATAAACTTAGAACTATATTTTGTAAAAACACTTTCCTAAATCGAAAATTAATTTTTTTGAAACTCGTTTTTTTGAAACTTAATCTTGAAAATGGAAAAGAGAAATGTTTTGAACTCTTTTTAAAACACTTTAGGAATGTGAAAGATGTGTGTGTCAATCCCAAAAGAGCTATCAACTACATCATCCTTGTTTTAACAAACGACTATAAATCCTATCTAAAATGCAAAAAGCAAAAAAATAAATCTTGATATAGTCTTCTTTTGCAAACTTAATCGTTGAGCTCTTTTATGTGCTTAGGCTCTGCGATCTATATCTTATTGGCTTCCAAGCTTGTGAGTCTTGTGATGGAGCCAAAATGCAACAAAGAGTTGACCTGAAACTTTGTTTAACAAAACTGTTAAAAATATAACTACATATGTTTTGTTATCATCAAAACTAGTGCTAAAGGCCTTTGGGCCAATAATCTCCCTTTTTTGATGACGACAAAACACATGTTATCACAAATAATTTAGGAAGAGACTTCAAGCGAAGCTCCCCCTAAACACATGCATTTATCAAAATGTGACAAATAAGTTAGATGCATCAATAAAAGCATATGAATAAGATATATCAATCAAGCTCTATGCAGCCCATATATGCATACCAAGAGTACATAATTACAAAAATGTATGCATAAACGGTTTCTTTCAACCAACCAATAACCTCTAACCTCCAAAATAAGTGGTAAAATGGTTGGTTTACAAAGGATACATAAAAATACAAACACACCACATACCACACATAGAAGATATGTATCAAATATCAACCATAAAAAGAGATACATAACTTCCCAAAGACAATATTGTTATCATAAAAGAAATTTGTCCATGCAAAGGTTCATGCCAACCTTAAAACAAGTTCCATACCACAAAATAAGTATTATAATATAAAGATACATGTCTAAACACCAAATACTACATGTCCAAAAAAGAGAACATAAATAAAGACTTAAAAACTCTCAGATAACTCCACAAAATCTCTCTCTCTCCCCCCGTTTTGTCATCAACAAAAAAGGGGTCACTCTTTCTAAAAGTCTGGATCTTTAGCAGGAGCCAGTGCCTCAGAAGGAGCTGGAGGAGGTACCCAGGTGTCAAACGGAGGACCCGATGCAGGAAGGGGTTGCGCATGGCCTCTCGGATGTGGAACAGGCCAAGCATTCCTACTATAGGTCTCATTGACACATGTCTGGAGATATCAAATAGATGAAAAGATATATTGGAGGTTATTCTGAACTCTGTGCTCTATCCTTTCAAATTTGCGATCATCTTTAGATCATCTCACGAAGCTGGGCAGAGAGAACTGTGTACGGGTCAAAAGAAGCTGAGGAGGCTGAAGAGGATTCAGAGGCAACAACAGGAATGATAGGAGGGGGCTGAGGAGCAAGAGCACGCTCCCTAGCACCATCCTCTTTAGGAGAGTGCTATTGATATCAACAGACGGTTCGATGGACCGTTCAAAAGAAAGATCAAATTTTAATTGTTGAAGAGTCGGGTAATGAATGGTAAGTGCCAGTTTGGGATCAGGAGGTGCTCAGAGACTATGAAATTGATGATGAGCTTAGGAATGTTAACTTTAATGCCTTTCAGAAGGCAATAGATTAAGAGGGGAGTAGAACCCCGAGCATGACTATATTCTCCTAATTTTGACAGGAGATTATATAGCACGGTTTTAGCTAGGACTTAGGTAGTGAGTGTATAATACTTCATCTCCTCGTTCCTAACTAAAGCAGGGTTATCATTATCGTGAAGTAGGAGAGATGCGGTGAGGGCAGATTTACCGCTAGGATATTCAAAATCATGTGTATTAATATTATATATATCTATTCCCTCACAGGAGAGATGTAGCGAATGGGCAAATTGATCAAAAGAAATGTTAATCTCCTTACCCAGAACCTTAGATCTAATATGATTGTTTTGGAAGGACAGATTAGAGTAAAAATAATACACAAGCTCAGGGTAGATGGGTTCCTTAATGGTGACTAGGTATTCAAAAGAGCTTGTGTTCAAAATGTTTGCTAGATTCAAGTGCTCAAAATCAGCAGGCGCAACAGTTCTACCAGAAATTACATGCTTATTATGGATCACAGAAAATTTATGAGATGCATTCTGAGAAATAAAGGAGTTTGATGATGATTCAGGTTGTTTACCCTTCTCAGATCTAAGCCTCTTTGACATGGTAAAGATAGGAAGATGATAAACAAGAGTTTGACACGAATTTTAGAAAGATTTCTAAAAAAATTATGAAATAAAGAAGTTTTTGGGAGATTAGAGATTATACCTTGAAGAACCCAAAATTTTTCTTGAAAACGGGAGAATCTGAAGTTTTGAGGAGAGATCCAATAAATTTTAGATTTTAATTTGAGATTAGAAAGAGTTTGAGAGAGATGGGAGGAAGGGAAATAGGGAGGAGAAGAAGAGAGAGATGGTGGAGAAGAGAAAAGTGAGAGAGAATTAGGGATTTAGGGCTTTTAAAATGGGTAAAAAACATAGCTGACCCAGCTCACGGTCGACTGCCTGATCAACCGGGGTCTAATCGAGAGCTTCTCGGTTACAGTTGGTCGACCGTTTTAGGCCAAAAATAATTTTTTTGTATTTCAGGTTTTCTCGGTCGACCGGGCCTATATCAGGTCAACTCGATCGACTGGTCAGTCGACTGGAACGACCAAAAAACAATTTTTTTGGAAAATATGAATTAAGGGCTTTTGAAAAATGTTTTAAATTAAATATTTTTATACATAAAATAGAGAAATAACATCAAAATCTTATAGGCATGAAATACACATGAAAATGATATCAAAATATTTTTTATTCTTATTATATTAAAAATATATTTTTTAACAATTAAATCGTATATTAAGCTAAAAAAATATGATATTAAAGCCGAATTCCCTTAATAGATTCTGAACTTCTCCTCATTATTCCTCTAGATAGGAGTTGAGGCGAGCAATTGCTATCTTGATTTATTGCTTAAATATGGTTTAAATATGATACCCAATTACAAGATAGATATATAAATAAAATATATATACATGTATATGAGCAAATAAATTAATCTATATACACATACATGTAAAGATATCTGTCAACCAAGTGAGCATGGGAAACATGAGGAAGCAATTCATGAGCTAGTTAAGAACAAAGACAATGTTAACGGACTAGCTCAAGTATAAGTAAGCCATTAAAAAAAAAAAATCATGTACTCATAACTAAAGCATATTAACATAAAAGAGAAGCTAGCTAGTCCTATGCAAATATAGATCTTGTTAGAGTTAAAATTTTCAAATGGAGAAGTTACCAAACCAAAGGTAATCTCCAAAATAGGTGCTTCTTAATAGCGATGCAATATGACGATTGATCCTTTAAGCTCTAATGCATTCACCACCAAGGCACCATCTTCCCCCATGTCTTGGAGGAGGACGACGCACCTACATCAATCAAGTTTGGTGTGTTCTTTGGTACCCAAATCTTTTTGGGTCCTATAGGGTTAACACTTTCTCGAACCCAAAATTTTTATTTAACATATTTAACTCAGCATAACAAAATTTTACTAAATGACCTTTGCGGCCGCAATGTGCACATGTGTACACTTTGTCATACATGAAAGCATGCTAATGTTGATGTATATGTGCATGTGCATGTTTTGCATGTTTTTCATGGTGTGAGTGAGATGAATGAAGTGTATGTTTTCTTTGGGTTTTCCCTTTGAAACATAGAGCTGAATTTGTTCATGTCAAATGCACACTTTTTCAAAGTGGTATCCAGAAAATCAATACATTTTTGGAACTCCAAAAATTCATTTTTTTAGAAAGAAATATTAGGGCTTTTACCCTTATATACAAGTTTGTATTTATTAAAATCCTTTTTTATTTTCTTAAAGAAGTAGATAAATCATTTTTCTCTTTAAAAATAATTTCTAACTTAATCTTTAAAAAGTCATTTTCCTTTTTCAATTTTTTATTTTGTGCAAGAGAAATTTCATATCTATTTTATAATTCTTCAAAAAATTGTGCAAGTTCACCATAGTTAAATCATCATCTTTTAAAAGGTTTCGAGATTTATCATGGAAGTCTCCTCTCTGTTGCCATGAAACAAACGTGTGCGGCATCAATCTCCTCTCAGATCATCACAAGTGGCTACCATAGCCTTCTTCTTCTTATGCACGTTCTTGGAGGTAGTGGTTTGAAGTGAGGGACGGGCAATCAACAATTAGATGGCCTTTCTTCTTGCAATGAAAGCAAAGACCATCTCCTCTTTCTTCTTTTCAAATCTTCCTTGATGTCTTCCTCTTCGAAAGTTGCTTTGTCTTCCCTATTTATTAAACATCTTGCCCAATTTCTGAATGAGTATAGCAAAGTCTTCATCACCGTCTTCTGACGATTCTTCTTCATCAAAGGATGAGGGAGAAGCCTTGAAAGATATCGCTTTCTTCTTTAGAGTCTCCCTTTCTTCTCTCACTTTTATTTCCATCTCATGGGTTTTAAGATTCCAATGAAGCCGGAGAAATCCATCTCCTCTCTATCTCCTTAAGGGTTGTCGCCTTGACTTTTCAAGCTTTAGGGAGAGCTCTAATGACCTTGTGAATCTTTTGGTTATTATCAATGGTGTCACCTAAGGAAGGTAATCCATTAGTAATCTTGGTGAACCGAGTAAGCATCTCATCAATACTTTCATTTTCAAGCATATAAAAATTCTCATATTGAGAACGAAGCAAGTCAACTTCAGATCTCTAAACTTGTGATATCCCCTTATGAGTATTGATTAGATCATTGCAAACTTCATAAGCAGATTTGCAATTAATTACATGAGAATGATCATCATCATTTAATGCTTGTGTAAGTGTATATTGGGCTTTGGCGTTTGTCTCATTGTCCTTGGCGGTTGCTTCGGACCATGTATCCTGGTCACCGTGAGGTTCAACAAGTTCTTTAGTAATGGCCTTGGCAACTCTAACTCCTAGAGACTTAAGAAATAAGTTCATCTTGACCTTTCAAATATGAAAGTTCAACCCATCAAATTTGGGTGGGGACTTGATGCTATTGAAGTCATGTAATGCCATGAAAACAAGTATAAGTGCACACACAAATAACAAATGCAACAAATGAATATAGCCAAATGAAAGGATCTCCCTGAGGTGGTTAAACCAAAAGGTTAGGCTTTGATACAAAATGTAAATCACCTGGGGGTGAATAAGTGATGGCTATACAAAATGGCAAATAATGCGGAATAAAAATTTACTTGCTAGCAACCTAGCAAATACCAATTACAACACAAGAAATACTTGCAAATAAGTAAACAATATAAATGTGCAAGTAACTAAAGAGAGAGTAGATTTAAGAGAGAAAGAATAAGCAATCGCAAACACGATGATATATTCCGGGGTTCGAGCCACTGCTCTGCGTCCCCGCCTTCAACACTATAAAGGATTTTCACTATGACTGATCTCACTAAATCATCAACTGATACAAGTTCTCATTAGAACTCAATGGACTCACAAGTCCTCTCTCACGGTGCTACAAAATCAACACGGAGCTCACTAGCTCATTTAAGGCCGCAAACTCTACAACTTCACAATTGAAGAAAATTGGTGATTTTCTCTTGATGACAAAAGGCTCACAAGCATAATCCTATAACCAAAATTAGGAGGTGAAACTTTTTGGGATTGTATAGTGAAAATAGCTTGCAAAGATGTAGAGGGAAGCGTTAAGCTAAGAAATCAACAATATAGAATTTTGGCTCAAAAGAAAAACCTTTAAGAAAAGGCTAAAACTTGATTAAATCTTCTTGTAAACTTGTAAAATCTTTTTCAAACTTCTTAAAACTTTCATTGGGTTTATAGTCCCACTATTTATAAGGGATGAAAACAAGAGGAGAAAACCCAAAAGAGTCATTGGGAAAAGCCCAGAAAAAGACAAACCAGATTACAGCTGTTGGGAAAAAATTAGAAGGAAATCCTTCTGTCGGTTGACCAGCCGATCGATCGCTAACTGTCAGATTTTTGACCATTAGGGATAGTGGTCGACCGATCGGTCGACCATTTTTTCCCACCTGATAGCAAAGCTCTCTGTCGGTCAACCGGGGCGGTCGACCATATACAACTGAGAGCAAAACTATTATTGTCGGTCTACCGTACGGTCGACTGAAGTGCACAAAATGCACTTTGGTGCATGTCGGTCAACTGCTCGATTGACCGATAGAACAAATCTGCTCTGCCTACGGTCGACCAATCGGTGGTCGACTGACCTTGCGCTAAAAGCTTGTTATGGAAATCTTTTTGAAGCCAATCATTTTTGGACAAAATAAACTTTGCTATTTAAACATAAAATGGAGTTTTAGGGACTTGATAGAACTAGCGTGTGATTATGGATCAGCGCAAAACTAAGTTAGAACTATATTTTGTAAAAACACATTTCTAAATTGAAAACTGATTTTTTCGGAACTCATTTTTTGAAACTTAATCTTGAAAACGGAAAAGAGAAATGTTTTGAACTCTTTTTAAAAAACTTTAGTAATGTGAAAGATGTGTGTGTCAATCCCAAAAGAGCTATCAACCTATATCATCTTGGTTTTTACAAACGACTATAAATCGTATCTAAAATACAAAAAGCAAAAATACAAATCTTGATATAGTCTTCTTTTGCAAACTTGATCATTGAGCTCTTGTATGTGCTTAGGCTCTGGGATCTACATCTTCTTGGCTTCCAAACATGTGAGTCTTGTGATGGGGCCGAAATGCAACAAAGAGTTAACTGAAACTTTGTTTAAACAAAATTGTCAAATACATAACTACATATGTTTTGTTATAATCAAAATTAGGGCTAAGGCCTTTGGGCCAACACACACAACAAGTTGCAAGTTACTATTTAAACATCAAAACCAAGTAGAAGTGAGCATGAAATAAAGAAGACATTGCAAGTTAGCTTGTTAGTGGGTTAGGTATTAGATTGCAAGAATGTTAGAATCCATCATCATGAGCCATCAATGGCTCTTGCAAGAGTAAGGCCTTGTAGGCTATTAGATTCATATAGATTATCAAGTAAGTGGTTAGCTAGTTAGTAGTTAGTAGTTAGTAGTTAAATTGTCATGAGAAGAAAAACTAGCTAAGTATCATGTAGAAGACGGAGGAGATTACAATGGAGAAGAAAGAGACATCTTTGCATAGATTGTCACCATCTATTACATCAATATCTCTCTATCTCTCTCTGAATCAACTTAGCCTTACTATAAGATCTAAAAATAAAATAAAAATACAAATATAAAAGAAGAAGAAAATCTTACTCTAAAACTGGAAGAGAAAAACTTAGCCTACTCGCTCATCTATTCCCATCTCAGGCCTTTGCAGGGATATTTATTGGCAGAAGGAGGTTCCAGAAGAACAGACGAGGCCACGCGTGAAAAATTGATGCGTGGCTCGCCAAGATGGCCGCGTACCAGGGACTTAGGTCTCTGGTTTTGGTCCACGTCTGGTCTCGAGAAACTTCTGTACGGTCTCGAATTTGGGTATTTGGATTTGAATTTTCATCAGATTCGACCGGTAATTCTAGATCCAATGCATCTTCTAGAAGCTCTCTAGCT
The DNA here is from genome assembly GCA_038442645.1 of Agave tequilana. Taxonomy (NCBI): domain Eukaryota; kingdom Viridiplantae; phylum Streptophyta; class Magnoliopsida; order Asparagales; family Asparagaceae; genus Agave; species Agave tequilana. Next base: position 172,732 of record JAVJIF010006000.1, read on the forward strand.
TGGCCTCCAAGAAATCCAAATTTAATTTCCCAAAAAATGTGTTTAATTAGGCTTTTATTACCCTTTGCCCCTCTAGTCTTGATTATCTACAAAAGAGACCAAAATGTGGGTGAGAAGCGTTATTTTTTTTATCATAATTAGTAGGAAAATGTGATATAAAAATATAGAATTATAGACTAATCACGAATCTTATGAAAATTTGGATCCAAATACCCAAATCTGAGACCATACAGAAGCTTCTCGAGAACAGACAAAGCTGCGCACCAAAATTACGGATCTGAGTACCTGGTTTTGCCGCGGATCCGCAAGGATCCTGCAAATCTGTGGCAATTTAGTGAAGACACGCGTCGATTTTTGACGCGTGGCCTCGTCTCATCAAATCCTAGCTTGTTCGCCTATAAATATGGCATTTCAGACCTGAGACAGAGAACAGAGAGTAGGTTTTTCTTCTTTTTTCTTTTGTATTTTTTCTTTCTTTTTAGATCTTGTAGTAGGGCTGAATTGATTCTGGAAGGAGTGTAATAGAATAACAATCTATGTAAAGATGTCTCCTTTCTTCTCTATTGTAATCTTTTCCATCTTCTACATGATGCTTTTCTAGTTTCTGCTCAATGATAATTTAACTACTAACCACTAACTAGCTAATTACTTACTCGATAATCCACATGAATCTAATAACCTCTACTAGGTCTTGCTCTTGCAAGAGCCATTGATGGTTCATGATGATGGATTCTAACATTCTAATATTCTAATATCTAACCACGAACAAGCTTACTAGTAATGTCTTCTTTATTTCATGCTCACCTCTGCTTGATTTTGATGATCTAATAGTAGCTTGTAACTTGTTGTGCGTAATGGATATATTTGAATGTGGAAGAACAATCTTATGAGCCATACTTTGTAATGTTTTTGAAGTCAAGGACTAGTGATGGACAAGGATCCATGTGAATCCAATATCACTAAAGGGTTAGCATGGTTAGTGGAGCAATTAGTAATTAGTAGACATGAGTTTTATTTCATCATTTTCCTTCTTTTCTTTACTTTATTTTAAAAACTATTTTCAAAATATTTTTATTATTTTTCTATCGGTGTTTCCACAATCTTCTTAGTTTACCTTTATTTTTATCTTCTTCACAACAAGTTTCATCTTCTTTTCTATTTTATTTTTAAACCCGCTTTATAAATCTCTTCACTTTCCATTTCATTTCTATTTTCTTATTTTGTTTTACCGATTCACAACCACTTTTCATTTATTTTCACTTTGTTGATTTCATTACCTTCTCCACCTATCACTTCTAGATTTCTTCTTTCCTTTTTTTTATTCTTTAACAAAGAAGAACTTGTTGATAATACACGTGAATGGACTGTTAATTATTATATCGCCTCCCATCCCTGTGGATTCGACCCGTTGAGCCAATGCTAGAACGAAAGTATCGAGGGAACATTAGCACATACACTTTTATACTAGTTTCAAAATATACACGTTTTCAAGTGCTGGTTTTACCCCGTTCAGGGTTCTAGTGTGAACTGTCAGTGGTATGAAACACTAATGGGGACCGATTAGAATAACAAATGATACTGATTATTGTCATTACTATTACTGCTACTTATACTTAAAGCATAATAATCCAATACCTTATCCACTGTTTTCATTTCGTGTTTTCAGTTCGTGTTATCAATTCTATTCCTATATACTTCATCTTATTCCTGATACTGATACTCCTGATACTGACTGACAATTGTACCATTGAAACAAATACTACTTGACTGCAAGTATTAATCATGATTTCACAGACATAAAATGATAACAGTACTAATATACCGGTCCTTAGCAATTTTAGTTGTATATGCTCAGTTATTGGTGAAGCAGAGTTGATGGTATATAGATGAGGGGTTCCTTGTTTGGATTATCCCCTCGACGTACTAATTCTATGGATCTGGCAATTAAGTATATACAACTAGTTTTTGCATACATCTACAGATACAAACTTAGTTGTTAACACATACACTTGGATGATTATATAGCTGCATACTGTTTACATTTATCATATTTTAGTACACTTGCATTTTCGTTTTGCACATTATCTGGCTTCTTTTATGTTCTCATTAGGTTGCATTCTGATAACCCTAGACCTACATATTCAGATTTTAGAGCTTAGACCTTGATGAAGTTTCTGTTGCTGATCAGAGTGCACAGCAAAAGCGTGAAGACATATTAGTAGATCCACTAGTTCTATCTCTTTGATCTTGCTCTTGAGATTCCTCTTTCCTACTCGAAGGCATTTACCACTTTTGGACTGTGTAAATATCTTATAAATCATACTTTTGTACATTCCAATGATGTAATATTCATGTAATATTGTATCATGATCTGTGATACCAATGTACTTTTACAATATAGTTGGAATGTATATTACCACTGTGCTTCCGTTTTCTAATTCCTGATAGTATTAATATGCTTAACATACATTTGTAAGGGTATTCCACTCTGCTATGTACATTGAAGTTGTGTTTCCATACTCGGTGGGGTGGGGCGTTACAGGAGATAGATGATAGTCAAGTGAAATGAATGTTGCAAGACTTTGATCTTTTTATAAACTATTAATGGCTGAGATACGTGGCCTGAATCTCGAGCTCAATCTGCGCTGAACATGCATCACTTGGGGAATTTCGCGTCTCAAACAACATCCGCGTCCAAAGCCATCCAACGCGACCTTCGCGTTTCAAATGTAACAATCAACCAGGGTCGCGTCTTCATCAAATTAAGCTCGCGTCTTCACCAATGAGGTCCGCGTTCAAAAGATACAAAACGTGATAGTCACATATCGTATGAGAGACACGTTCTCTCTAAAGTACAAGGAGTATATTTTTGCTTTTATAATCAGTTCAATAGTACACTGAAAATGAAAATCGACAACTCACCTGGCACAACAGTTTATCAGCAAAATAAACCAGAGCTCAGATAAGTTCTGAAAGTCATATAAAGGGTGGTGAATAGGGATGTCCTAATCAAATGCGAAATTTAAAAAATTTACTCTAACAGAAAAAACACATAATACATGTCTAAAGAGTGAAGCCGAATTCCCGATGAAGGACTCTAAAACTTAGCCTTAAGATTTCTATTGATTATAAGTTAAGGTACTTCAATAGCTTTCTTGGTTCAATACAAGTATATGCACAATAACAATATCAAGCATGTATATATAAGAGCAATAAGAGTAATGCAAGATACAAAAGAGAGTAGAGTAGAAATACAAACACAAGAATATGTTTCTAGGTTCGAGCATCAAACTCTACGTCTCTGCCTTCACCTAGAAGGATTTCAACTCTCTCGACTAAATAACTCCACGAAGGATACAATCTCCTACACAAGAAGATGGTACAAAGTCAAAGCACAAAGAAAAATATACTTCTACATAAGAGGGAGCACAGAAAACCAAGAAGATAACAAGGGTACAACACTCAGTGATCAAAAAGATCACAAACAATACCTCTCATAATACAAGATCCTACAGGATAGATTTTACAATGAATAGCTCAATCTTGTGAGAAAACAAAATATTTTGAAATGAACAATAGGGAAAACTGATATGAAGATGTATATACTTTGAAGAATAAATACTTGTATTTCTCAAAACTTATTTTCTTTGAATTTTTCAAAACTTTGAGCAATTATAAAGATAAAGACTTGAAGCACAAAACTTATTGAAAAACACTTTTAAATGTGAGCAAGAAAGCACAAGAAAATTGGTGTTAAAACTCTTCAAAAAATCTTAGAGAAAAATCAGCCTAAATACCCTATATATAGGTCGTGAGAGAAACTAGCCATTGGAGGTCAATTTCTGTCAGAAATGGCCAGTCGATCGACTGGGCGGTCTACCACTAACAATCAAATTTTTGACTATTAGAGGTTCTCGGTCGACCGAGAAAACCTGAGAGCTCTGCAGATATTCCCTGTCGACTGGTTAGTCCATTAATCTCTTTGCGGTCGATCGTTCGGTCGACTAAATTTTTAATTCTTTTCGGTTGTACACCTCTGTGCACGTCGGTCGACTATGCGGTCGACCGGCAGAGTAAATGAGCTCTGCGGCTTGTCGACCGTGTGGTCGACCAGCTCAGCCCAAAAACCCTATAATTAAAACATTTAAACATCTTTTTAAATCCCCATTTCAATACCAATTAATCTCAATAAATTCTATAAAATTAAGTTAATATAAATACAATGAAGTATAAATATGTGTGATAAAAAATCAACATATATTACAAACATGCGAATTTGTTTTTGAGATATAGAATTCAATTTTAAAACAAAAATCGTATTTTCAAAAACTAAACTTTGAAATGGAAACCAATATTTTTCCAAAACTTCATAAATACAAAAAGAAGTTTTCCAAACTTTTTTGAAGCTCACTGTGTATGGATAGAATCCAATGCACAGATAAAATAATGTGAAGTTATTTTTGATGAAATTCAACTTAATAATATCAAAACATAAATTTGTTAAACTGAAACTCAAAACTAATCAAAATAAGTTTTTTTGAATAAATAAAGCTCTAATATGTGTGGATAGAATCCAATACATATTCCAAACTATAAATTTATTTTTTTGATATTAAATCATATAAATACAAGATATGAGTTTAAAATACAAAGTATAAAATCTTTGACAAAATGATATTGTTTAAACTCAACTTCTTGAAGGCCCAAACACCAAAACTTTTGTTCTTGAAATCTAATATCAAACTTTGTGTGTGTGTGTGAGTTTGAGCAATCAAAACTAATTTGTTCTATATGTAAGATCTAAACTCATAAACTTTAGATTCAAGTCTTCTTGAAGATCTTCTTCCCCAGACTTGCTCCAAACTTGATTCTTTCAAGCCAGACACGTCTTGAGTACTAGATATGATCTTGATTTGAGCACTTGAATCAACACATGTTAGCTTCAAAAATTAACTTCGAATCTTTTGTTGAATCTAAACACCAACTAATATCTTGATTGATTATCTGAAACTTAATAAACACAAGATCATTAGTACTATAACTATATGAGTTAGTCACAATCAAAACTAGAGTGATAGACATTTGGGCAAAAAATCTTCTCTTTTTTGATGATGACAAAACTCATATATGCATAGATTAAAAATAAGCTTTGTAAAATTTTCCTTTAACTAGTGCATAGCATAAAACATATAGATATTCAATGTAAGCTCATAGATACCAAACAAATCATAAAAATAAATCATGAATATAAACACATATATGCAAAAACATATGATCACACACAATTCATACATAAACTCTCAATTTCTCCCTTTTGTGGTAATTCATCAACAAAAGGGTAAAGAGAGCAGAATAAAGTATTTGCGATATAAATCTATAAAGAGAATAGATGTCAAGTTAACTCTTCTTGCATACATGCATTATATGGAGAAAGATTGATTAAAACTCAAGTCAACTCTTCCTGCATACAGCATTATATGGAAAAAGATTGACTTAAATTCTAACCCTCATAAGTATAGTATACAATATATAGATGGAGATGTTAAGCCCTCCTTACACATGTATCGATATAGAAAAGAGAGGTCAATCTCTTCTTTATACAAAATAGTCATCATAAATTTAATATAGAGGAGATGTTAGGTTAACTCGCCTTGCGTGTAGGCAATACAAACTAATTGAAAATTTTGATAAACTAATTTAAAATAAACATATATATACTAATTTGAATACACGAATATCAATGAGAATCAATTAAAAGTTATGCAAAGGATGTTAATTGAAAATTTAGCATGATACTAAAAAATATCAAATGAAATTAAATGGATAAATATAGATACTAATTAGCAAAGCAACTTGAAATGTAGATACTAATTGTAACAATTTATATCAATTGAAAATATGAACATTTATTAAAAGAAAATATTTTTCTCAAAAGTAAGGAATAAGATACCAATTTACAATTTAAATCAAGAAATTTCTCTCCCTTTTTGAAACAATTACAAAATCAATACATAAACTTTAGATATAATGATACCTATTGAAATTAATAATAATTTATGATACTAATTTGAAATGAATATAAGCTTAGTATTAAAATAATTGTGCTATGCATGTACGAATATTGTTAAAACATGCACAATCAATCAATATATGTATACCAATTAAAATATCATTCACCATATGGAGCATACATATAAAGATAAAAAAGAATGAGCATAAAAATTCAAATATCATAAGAAACATGTGTATAACTCATTAAAATCACCAACCTATATTCAAATGATAAATAAATAGTTATTAAGTATACAAGGCATGATCACCCAACCAACCTCCCACTAAGGATAGATATTTTTCAAAAAATAATGATTTGAAAATAGTTGAGTTTATATTAAAAACACTACCAATTGAAGAATAAAAGAATTAATTTAAAATAGTTTTGTAAACTAGTTCAAAATTTTTCAAATGAGAAACCAATAAATATCTAATGAAACATGGTAACTACATAAGGATTGTCACTCAAAATCTATATAGTATATATATGCTTATGAGTATAAAATCATAAGCAAACAAAGTATAGAGCGTATAAGAATCATGTAAATAATACAATCATAAAAACAATAATGCTCTAAATAACTCATCAAAACTCAAATGAAATTCTTTTTTTAACTTTGACATGTTTAAACTAGATTTATAAAAACATGAAGGCATGAAAAGACATATCAATAAAATTCTTTTTTACCAAAAGATATCAAGATTAGTAAAGACAATAAATTTAAACCATCAAAACATATCTACCAACAAGATATTCACCAAGATGAAGATGAAGGATAAACTTCAAGATATATGTAATCTTTATTAAAACTAAAGCATAAACATATACATATCTAAACATAAATTGAGTACATAATAGAGTATGCACATCAAGTGTCTCAAGGATACTACATGTATATCACATAGTTTTACAAATGTTTACGAATACATGAAGCAAAATCAAATGAAAACAATCAAATAAGAGATTAAACATGAATTTCAAGAAATTTACCCAAAGATTATATTAAAACAAAGGCATTTTCAAAGTGTTACATGTACAAATGTAATAATCATCAAAACTAGGAATACACAAGTAGCAAAACAATAATTGAGTACACAAAGAGTATGAATCATGTTAAGTACATAAACAAAGGTGTATCTCAAATGCAATACAAATATATCACAAGTTCTAATAAGATTGCATTCAAAGATATAATCAAAACATGCAAAAATGATATGCTGAAAATCATTCAATCTAAAGCATATAAAATTATAATATGGAGGATAGAGATAGTAATCAAATTGATAAGATATTGGTGAATCAATTTCACAGTGTATTAGTACAGGATTCAATGTTGATTTCAGAATAGAGAAAAAAATCTGGTAAAGATACCGGAATCATTATTGAATCAAAAAGTGAAATGGAATTACCAACTTGAGGTTCAGGATCACTTTCAAGCTCAAGTTCAATTTCAGGAAAATGATAACTTGCTAAAATTTCAAGATGGTTCTCAAAATTTTGGGCAAGCTCAAATGGATGTAATAAAATTGAATCTTGATTTTCATCCATGGAAGGAATGTTAATAGGTGAAATGATCGATTCAAGTTTAGGAATTATGGGAATCAAAACTAGCTCAAGAATGTTACTTAGTTCAGGTAACACTACAGGAGTCGATATTGATTCAATGATTGAAGTCGAATCGCTAAATTGAAGCTCAGGTTCACATCATCTTCAAGTACAATTTTAGGAAATGGATAACTTACCAAACTATTAAGAGGTTGATGTTGGTCAAGTTCAGATTGGTATGATGAAATTGAAGCGGGATTTCCAAAATGACATGATTCTTGAGTCATATGAACATTTGATGGACATGGTAACTCAATTATATTTTGTATCATTCACTCGGTCTCTTGCACGAATTTCATAGTTTTTTCCCACAATGATTTTTCTTTGAGTGGTTCTGGAAAAGAACTAGATGAATTTTAGAATTTTTGTGGACATGATGAGGCCATCATATTTTCAAACTGTTTTTGGGCCTCTATCGCTTCTTCCAAAGTCCTTTGCAACGATGATTTTCTTCAATTGTTGGTTCAAAAAATGGAGGATATAAAGCAGAATAAAGGAATGAATATTATAAAAATTGTGGACAATGTGGTTGAAAATTTGACTCGGGGTAGGTGAATTCCCATTGACTCTGTGAAGAATTGAAATTATTTTGAAAATTGTGGTTAAAAATTGGAGGTATGGGTCATATTGAGTCCAATAATCCTAATCCGGCCTATATGGCTAGTTCTGTTGTACATAGCTGGGTCAGAGTTATCCAAGTCAAATGAGGTCGGGGTGAAATATGGATTCAATTAGGATTAAAAATTTTTTTGTTGTTGAAATCCATATCATAATTTACAAAAGAGAAAACAAACAAACAAACAAATAAATCAAGAAAAAGAAAAAGATAACAAGCCTATGCTAGGGTTGACTTAGATCTAGATGACTACTAACTAGTTAGACTGTCCACTTTGTCAGAATCTGACCAAAAGTTAATCGGCCACATAGGGGCAAGATTAGTGGGAGGTATCCGTGCCGGAGCAACGGGCCTAATTATGCCAAACCACTGTTCTTCAGGGTTTCGCCTCTCAATCCCCAATCTTAGACACCGATTTGACAAGTGTCAAATTTTAATAACTTTCCCCTTAGGTCAATCTCCTAAATGAGTCCGAGATGTCCCTAGGGGCCAACGTCTAGCAAGTTATATTTAGGCTTGGGTTGTGTGAGTGGGGAGGTGACTTTTGGGCTAAGGAAGGGTAATCACTTCCCCACCTTATGTTGTATTGGGTTTTACCCTTAAGTTACATTCGTGAAAGTGTGCAATATAGATAAGAATGAACACACAAAGCGAGTAAATCACTCATGTGTTTGTCCTAACATATGCTATGCAATATGTACACCTCCATCAAGATCACAACAACAGAAGAATAAATATAGTATATTGATATGAAAACTGACACGTGCCTAGATGCAAATGTCTAAACCATTTTAAAACATCAAATTATAGTATTTTAGTTCTTAAAATTATTACAGTGTACAGGTAATATAAATAAAAACTAGCAGCAGAATATAAGAATATACAAGTTTATCTAACCATACAAAAACAAGTGTGGACTTCTGCAATGCTAAAATTTTAACCTGTACACCAAAAACAAAGAACAAAAGTTAACAAAAATGTGAAAACAAATTGTTCCCATTCCCGGCAACGGCGTCAAAATTTGATCGGGGAAAAATCACACACAAAAAGTTTATGTTTGAAATCAAGAGTTAAAGTGTGTGTGCTTTGGCTTCCTCCATACTTCCGTTAAGCATAGAGGCTAAACGAGTCAAATTCACAAGGACGGGAGGCGATAGAAGCTTACGCGGTATGTTCACGTGTATGTTAAAAGTTCTTCAATATTTTAAAAAATCAAAAGAAAAGAAAACAAAGAATAAAAAAAGAAGAACGGCGAAACATGAAGAAGTGGGAAACATAGAAGAAATGTTTTTTTGTGATTTTTGAAATATATCTAAAACAAAGTAAAAAGAAAAGAAAACCCATGACTACTAACTAGTAATGGCTCCACTAACCATGCTAACCTCTTAGTGATAGTTGTCTCACATGTATCATTGGCCATCACTAGTCCTTGGTTCAATAGCGTTTCAAAGCATGACCCATGTGATAACTTTTACATCAAAACTCAACAAAATAAGTGCAAGTTATACTTAAACCATCAAAACGAAACAAGAGTAACCATGGAGTAAAGTAATGTTAGCTTGTTAGAGAGTTAAAATGTTAGAGTGTTAGAATCCATCATCATGAGCCATCAATGGCTCTTGCAAGTGCAAGGTCAAATAGAGGCTATTAGATTCACGTGGATTATCAAGTAAGAAGTTATCAAGTTAGTGGTTAGTAGTTAGTTGTCATGAGAGAAAATTAGCTAAACATGTAAAAGAAGTTAGAGAGAAGAAAACAAAGAGAGGTAAAGAGAGAACCTTTCATACCTTATCACCTTCTATTACAAGTGAAATCACCTAGAGGGGGAGGTGAATAGGTGATAATGCTAATCAATGCACAAATTACAAATTGTGATGCAATGATCACCCAAAATAAGACTAGAAGCCGAATATCCCGTGAAGGGCTCTGAACTCCTTCCTCGTGATTCCTCTAGATAAGAGTTTGAGGTGTGCATTGTAATCTTGTTGTATGAGTATTTGATCGACAATATGAATATGAAATAAGTGTATATAGCAATGAATATATAGAGCAAGTAAATGAAGCAATGAATATAAAGCAAGAAATTAAAGCAAGTAAACCAAACGCAAACACTGAGAATTTTTCCGAGGTTCGAGCACCCAGCTCTACGTCCCCGCCTTCACCCAGAAGGATTTCCAACCACTATAACTTCACAAAGAGTTACAATCACACCGGAGTACCCAACACCTCAATCTCAAATATAAGTATCTCTTGGTGATCAAAAGACCACAAACTCTCTTTTGAATAATCCTTTTTCCCTTACAAGAACCCTATAGAACAATGTGTAGGATTGAAGCTCAAGTATTGTAAGTGGAAAAAAAAATGAAATTGAGAGAGTTTTGAAATAAAAACTTCAGAAAAGAGAGAGATTTTTCAGCGCAAAAACCAAGAACAAAACTCTTTAGAAAGCCTTTAAACTTTGAATATTTTTGCAAAATGATTGTTGTGCATCCCACAACCCTAATCACCCCTATTTATAGGATAGAGCTAGGGATTAAAAGGTAAACTAATATAATAGATAATTAGGAAGTATTTGACCCAAAAACGAGCCCCTAAACTCGTTTAGAGACCAAAAGGATGATTTAAAACGTGTTTTAAAAAGTAGCCATTAAGGCTGAAACACAGCCTCGGTCGATCGGCCGGTCGACCGGGTTTTCAAAAAACAGAGCCGTTGCAAGCCCACGGTCGACCGCCCGGTCGACCGCAACAAACAGAGAGTTGCTGGCTTTCAGTTGGCCGAAGGTCGGTCGACCGAAAAGAGGTCCTGTCGACCGCCCGGTCGACCGAGAGACGTGCACACATGCACGCACCCAAACGGTCAGATTTCCGGTCGACCGGTCGGTCAACTGATCTGACCTGAAACAAAGTCGGTCGACCGGCCGGTCGACCGCCTCAGGTCAAAAACTGAAATTTGAAAAGGACTTTGGAGGAGATTTTGATGGTTTACAAAATAGTTTTGATTAAGACTAGGTATAATAATTAAAATGAAGTTTGTGGGTAATAAAATATATTTAAAAATATTTTGTATATAAGTATAGGAGAAACTTTTAGAAAATACAAGTGCGCAAAAACTTGTGTGTAGGAATTTTGAGCTTCAAACCTATTCACTATTCTTTAACAACAAAAAAAATAAATCTAATGAAGTCTTTAAGCCATAATGAAGTCTTGGGACATGCAATATCATGCTAGAGCCTTCTCTTTTATAGACATTTCCTCTTGCGCCATTAGCCTTATTAGCTCCAAAACTTTAGGAAACCTTGCAATAGCTAAGTAATGGCCTTCATAAATGATTGTTGGCCCAAAGGCCTTCCACCCTAGTTTTGATGATGATTAACTCATGTAGTTATGTTTACTAATAATCTTGTGTTGTTTAAGTTTCAGATCATTAACCAAGATATTAGTTGGTAATTAGCTTCAACAAGGAGTTTAGAAGCTATTCATGATGATTCCAGGGCTTAAGCTTCAAGTTCACACATTGCCTAGCCTATGGATGGAGTTTTGGAGCAAGTCTACTTGAAGATGGAAGATCATCAAGAAGACTTAGGTATCCTAGTTTAGATTGTGTGTTTTAGATCCATTTGTAAAGCTTATTATAGTTGATATGCTCAAGTGCACAATACACACACGTTTCATGATTTGGATTTTGGTTTTCATGAATAGTAGATCAAAACAAGTTTACTTTATTTCTATATATATTAGATATGTTCTAGAGATACATACATGGTTTAACTTGCTAAACAAACTTATTTTGGTATCCCTATTCATGTGTTGAAAAACCAAGTTTGATAAAAATACAAGTTTTGGTTTTTGATAAAATTGGCAAGACACAAAAATGAATTGATATGTTGATATATGTCTTGAAATTTTTATCACTTGTTTATGTTTCAATATAAAATGATAAAACAAGTTTTGTGGATTTTTAGAAGTATTAAAAGATTTTTAGAAAAATATTTTACTATATTTTTAACCCAGTGTTCAGGTCCAGGACTCAACCAGTCGACTAAACCAGGTTATTAGTCGACTTGGCTGAAGTCCGGTCGACCGGGCTGGTCGACCGGACGTGCACAGATCTGTGCACGTTTGGAGTCACTGGGACGGTCGACCGAGCCGGTCGACCAGGTCTGAGAGCTCTGCTCTCGGGTTGTTTGGGTCGACCGGGACGGTCGACCGGGACTGAGAGCAGTGCTCTCGGTTTGTTTCGGTCGACCGGGCCGGTCGACCGCAGTTGCCCAACGGTCATATTTCTGACCGTTGGCGGTCGACCGGGCCGGTCGACCGTAGCCTGTCAGAACTGCCAGCTCAGCTCTAACGGCTAGTTTCTGTTTTGGCCTATATAAACCCCATTTCTTTGGGATTTTGGCCAAGGTTTTTACAAGAGAAAAAATCCTGTTTCCCTAGTGTTTTAAACAAGTTTTTAAAAGAGTTTAAGTGCAAAAAAGATTTAATCTTTATTGTTTTAGGTTTTTGAAAAAATCAAAGAAAAGAATATTTTGGGAGATTTGTCTTGGTTTTCATTCTATATCTTTTGCAAGAATTTTCCCAAGTGTTTTTCTTTGTTGCTTGTTTTCCAAACACCTAGTTTTCCACACTTGAGCTATCATACTATCCTAATCTATTAGGATCATTTGTTTTGTGGAAAAAGAGAAAAAGAAAGAAAGAGAGAGTTTTGAGGTTGTTGTTGTAACCTCTAAGTTGTACACCCTTATTCTTTGTGTATCCCTCTTAGGTAGAGGTGATCGGGTAATTGTTTTGCTCCCTCTAGTGAGAGGTGGAGATTGGTGTTTGTAAACCCTCTTCGGTAGAGGTGTTGGTTGTTGTATTGGCTACGGGCCTACCCCTCGGTTGTGAGGTGGTTGTTTGAGAGAGGAGTTTGGTACTCCTAAGTGTTGTAACAAATCCTCTTCGGTAGAGGTTCCCTCGGTGGGAGATAGTGGATTGGAAATCCTACACGGTGGTGTAGGCGGGGATGTAGAGCAAGGTGCTCGAACCTCGAAACATATCTTGGTGTTTGCGTTTTGATCCATTGTCTCTCTAACTCTCTCTCTTATATTTGTGCAAAGCATCATACTTCATATCATATCATACTTGCTTGTGTTGAGCATATTTCATATTGCCTTGCATCATTTCATATTGCTATTCATTCTTATATGCTTGGTTGTTTGTGTGTGCCTCACTTGTACCTAATCAACAAGAGCTTCACATAGCACCTCAACCCATTCAAGGGGAATCAAGAGGAGTTAGTCCAGAGCCCTTCACGGGGAATTCGGCTACACTTGTTGATTGTACTAAGTGTGTTGCAAGATTTGCATTAGCTTCCGCAGTTAGCGCACATAGTATTGCATTTAGTTCTAGATTAGCATTTACACCTATTCACCCCCCCTCTAGGTGTTTTTCAATTGGTATCAGAGCTAGTGCTCCTGATATTAGGCTTAACATCCTAGGAGTGAGATCCATTTGCTTGCTAATCTTTTGTTTGCATTTGATTGTTTGCACACTCATATAGTTTACCATGACCTTCATGACCCCGCCTATGTTTGACCCTTCCAACATTCATGTTTGGAAGATTAGGATGACTATTTACTTACAAACCCTAGGTCATAAAGTTTACCTTGCCATTACCAAGGAATCCTTCCTTAGTGATCGCAATCATGTAGGGGCCAATGCACAAGCCTTTGAGGCCATTAGAAGCACTTTATCTAAAGATTATCTTATGAGTGTTTCTAACCTTGATTCCGCTTTTGTAGTGTGGAACAAGTTGACAACAACCACCACCTTCAAGCTTCAAGTGCCAAATCAACCGGAGGAATCTAGCAGAGAATCCGATTCACAATACTTCATGGTCCAAGGGAATGACTCCCTTGAGGAACACTCGGAAACTCCATTAGATAGTGATGATGATGCTAGTTCTTCAAATGATCATATTGATGCCCATGCTTTGAATGAAGAACTTTCAATTGTTTGTGAAAAATTAATTGAAAAATATAATTTGTTGAAAAAGAAAAGTGTAGGAATTGAACAAGAAAATAAGAGTTTGTATGCTGACTTAACAATGTTTTGCAAGAGAAGGTTGAGGTCTATAATGAAAGGGATTCATTGAGATCTCAATTAGAACTTGCACTTAAAGAAAATGAGTTTTTGAAAAACAATAATGATTGTGAAAATATCTTGAAGAAAAATGATGTTTTGTCTTCAAACATTGATTTTGCTTTAAAAGAGAATGTTGACTTGAAAAATAAAATTATTTCTATTTCAAATGATTTAGACATGTGTTTAAAGAAAAACATTGTTTTGCAAAATAAGATTGATGCACATGTTTGCCATGTTAGGGTAGTATCACACACTTCACCTATTGCATGTCACACTTCTTCTTCTAAAATTAATAATGATATAAACATGTTAAAGAAGAAAGTAGATTGTTTGGGCTCCACTATAAGCCAATGTGCCATGAACCACTCACGGTTGGAAACCTTGGTTCGAAAGAAACAAGTTCCATCCTTTATGCATGCACACCCTCCACGGCATACACATGCTCCACACGGACACACTCATCACCATATGTATGCTCATGTGGACACTTGTACACATTGTGGACGTAAGGGCCACCTTGCTAAATTTTGCTTTGATAGATTACATACTCCTAATTTAGCAAAGAGTTTTGTTTGGGTTAGAGAAGGGACTAACCCCCATGGACCCAACAAGATGTGGGTACCAAAGACCACCCCTCCTATTTTTGATGTAGGTGTGGGCTCTCACATGACATGAGAGTGATGACACCTTGGAGTGGATGCGTTCCGGACTTAAAGGAAATCAAATGGATGCATCACTTTCAAGGGAAGTTTGGTGGAGATGACCACCATGTTTTGGAGACAAGGAAAGTTGCTTCTTCGGTTTTGGTAACAATCCTTTACTCCCATTTATTGTTTACATGCTCTTAATATTCATTGTTTATAGCATGTTTTTGATGTCTTTGGATTAGTATGTTCATTCCATGTTTATTAGATCCTTGACATACATGTATAGTATTTGAGACACACATGCTTATTTGAATCTTACTTAGTGTTCTCACTTTTGTTTAAGCTATAATGTACATCATGAATCTAATACATGTGAATTTACATAGTAATCATGTTTTAGTTTTATCATGATGGTTTTTATATTGTGTTTTGATGCTTCATGTTAAGATTACTTGTTTAGATGTTAGTTTTTCATTAAGACTAGGACTTATACTTGTGCATATAGTGGGCCACAAATAAATTTATATATGTTTGAGCTTGATTACTTATTTGAACCCATTAGATGTGCTAGTATAGTCTAGTTTTGATGATTCACACATTTTAACTTGTATTCTCAATTTTGGATTTGTTTTATGATTATGTTTTTCACTTCATGTATATGCTTGTATTGCCAAACTTTAAGATATACATGTATACCCTTTTGAGTCATTTGCCTTTCATGCAAATCTATATATATGGACTCAATTGTGTTTAGGGATATGTATGTATACTTATTGTGTTGACAATTCATACATATACCTTGAAATGAAATGTGTTTTGATGAAGATTTAGTTTCTCTTGATTTTGTGTTTAATTGTTTAACTTCATGTATATGTCTATCTTGTCCAAACTATTAGATATACATGTTTATCCTTTTGAGCCACGTGCCTTAATGCATATATTTTGTGGACTCGTTAAGTTTTGGATATGTATGTATACTTTAGTTTGTACTTGACATACATATGCCATGAAGATTAAATAAGTTTTGATGATTCTCGTATTTTCTTGTTTAAAGGAATAATTGAGCTTAATTGGAAATTTCATAATGCCATGTCACACATTTCTTGTACACTCATCATCTTTTAAAAATATTTCTCATGAGTATTTTTTCCATGAGCATGTATGGACTTTATTGAATATTGAGTGTTTTCAAGTACTATGTGATTTACATGTGTTTTATGAAAATTATTTTATTTTATTCCTTGCTTGAAGGATTTCGTACTAGTTAACAAAACTTTCCATTTAACTAGCTACGGTATTCTTCATTTTGGTAGTGATTTTCAAACAAAACTACAATTTCAAATCTATTTTTGAAAACCCCTACCATCAATGGGAGGTTGGAAGGGAGATCATGTTCATGTATGCTTTACACTGAAAATATTTAAAACTTGAACCTTGATTGGGAGGTATAGTAATATGATGTATACACTTGAACTTATTGTTATGTCAATTGGTATCATTGAACTTTTTCAATTGGTGTCATTTTGATCTTCTTGTATACTCATATATGTTTTGTATGTATGTATGCTTTCAATTTCAAGTATATCAATTTCTATTGGTATCTATTTTCCATGCATATATATGTTTGTGTTTATGCTAGTGCTTGAGTTTCAATTTTGTTTAAATTGATTATTTTTAAATTGGTATCAAGACTATGCATTATTTTAGTTTGTATTTCATAAAGGGGGAGAAAATTTGATTTTTGTCTTTCAATTTGTATTTGTACTCCCATACTTTATGATTGAAAATTCGAATTTGGTATCATATGTTTAAAATGATTAATTCTTACAATTGGTATCAATGTTTCTAAAATCTTTTCAATTGGTAAAACATGTTCAATTGGTATCAAAATTTGTGGTTAGACATTCAAAATTTATTATGTTTAATTTCAATTGATATCAAGATGTCTTGTGTTTTAAATTGGTATCTAAAAATTTTGTTTAAAGTAAAATATAAAAGTTTTGATTTATATTTCTTATATGCAAGGAGAGCTTAACATCTCTCCCACATATAGATTCATGTTGAGTGTATTGTGTAATGAAGAGCTTAACATCTCTTCTTTATGTGGTACACGTGTGTAGGGGGAGCTTCACATCTCCTCTTATTCATTACATAATGTGTGTTATGTGAATTAGGGCTTAACATCCCTCCTTCATGTAATGCATATGTGTAGGGAAGCTAACTTAGCGTCTTCCTCTTCATGAATGTATATAGCATATAACATTTATTGATCTTTGTTTATTTTCATTTGGTATCAAGATGCTTCATTGACATATTTTTAATTGATATCATGTTTATAAAGTCACCCCTTATTGACTTTGTTTTTGTTTTAGACAAAAAGGGGGAGACCATTGTTTGTATTGTTTTGATTGTTTACCCCTTTGTTGATGATTGACAAAAAGGGGGAGAATTATTTGAGAGTTTAACATGCACATATATAACTCATAATCTTTCTCTATGCAAGATTGGTACATGTTTATATATGCATACTTATGTTTTTGCATATATTAAGTTTAACATTGAGTTTAATTGGTAATTGGTATCTAGAGCATCTAGTGTTTTTGTTTATGTGCTATTAATTGTTTTATTAATTTAATTGGTATCTAGAGCTTCTAGAACATGTTTATGTGTTTTATGCATGTTGATGCATAAATGTTTATGTACATTTATTGCATATCCTTTACTTATTTGTTATGCATGAGTTAAGGGGGAGCTTCTTTGAAGCTTAACTTTAATCCATGCATATATAACTCCATGAGTTTTGTCATCATCAAAAAGGGGGAGATTGTTGGCCCAAAGGCCTTCCACCCTAGTTTTGATGATGATTAACTCATGTAGTTATGTTTACTAATAATCTTGTGTTGTTTAAGTTTCAGATCATTAACCAAGATATTAGTTGGTGATTAGCTTCAACAAGGAGTTTAGAAGCTATTCATGATTCCAGGGCTTAAGCTTCAAGTTCACACATTGCCTAGCCTATGGATGGAGTTTTGGAGCAAGTCTACTTGAAGATGGAAGATCATCAAGAAGACTTAGGTATCCTAGTTTAGATTGTGTGTTTTAGATCCATTTGTAAAGCTTAGTATAGTTGATATGCTCAAGTGCACAATACACACACGTTTCATGATTTGGATTTT
This sequence comes from Agave tequilana, assembly GCA_038442645.1. Taxonomy (NCBI): domain Eukaryota; kingdom Viridiplantae; phylum Streptophyta; class Magnoliopsida; order Asparagales; family Asparagaceae; genus Agave; species Agave tequilana. Next base: position 190,954 of record JAVJIF010006000.1, read on the forward strand.
GGTTTTCATGAATAGTAGATCAAAACAAGTTTACGTTATTTCTATGTATATTAGATATGTTCTAGATATACATACATGGTTTAACTTGCTAAACAAACTTATTTTGATATCCCTATTCATGTGTTGAAAAACCAAGTTTGATAAAATACAAGTTTTGATTTTTGATAAAATTTGCAAGACACAAAAATGAATTGATATGTTGATATTGTTAGCCCAAGAGGTTACACTCTCAATTGTTTTTGTGTTTTGATGATGACAAACCAAATTAGTGCTATTTGGTACTAATGATTTTGTTTAAGATGAGTTTCAGGTTTTGTATCATGTTTAGAGTTCATTTGCTTCGCTGTTGCAAAAACTTCTAAGTTCCACATAGCAATGAAGGCAATTTGCTCATCAAGGAAGGATCATAGAAGAGAAGGCACTAGCAAGGCATTGGATGGCTCAAAGACGTGAAGATTGCTCAGAGGTCCTTAGTTTTGTATTTTTAGTTTTATAGCTTGTTAAGAATAGAGGTTAGGTTTGAAGCTCAATCACACACGTTTTTGCGCATATACTATTTCTTAGTTTATTTCCTATAAAATATACAAAAATATTTTAGTACAAAATCTTTCTTCTACAAATTTCTTTTTATGTTACATACTGAATTCCTGTTTAAAATAGTTTTGTTAAAAATATTTTTCTTCTCAAAATTCTGTCTTTATTTCGTTTTCTGACCTGATCCGGTCGACCGGCAGTCTACCGACAGTCGACCGAGTCTGTGTCAGGCTGGTCCGGTCGACCGGACCAGTCGACCGAGGTCCTGGCAGAATGCACGTATCCGTGTGCATGTCTGTCGGTCGACCGGGGCAGTCGACCGATATTTATTTTTGAGTCACAGTTTGTATCAGTCGACCGGGTCGGTCGACCGATAGCCTGTAACGGTCGGAATTTTGTACTACCGGTCGACCGGCCCGGTCGACCGATGTAGCCGTTTGAACAGTAACGGGCAGATTTTTAAGAGCTGTTTATTTTTGTCTTTTGTGTTTAAAAATTCGTTTAAGGATATATTTTGATCTAATTACCTCCTAAACATCAGTAAATATGTTTTATCCCTAAACCCTAGCCCTCTCCTATAAATAGGGGTGTTTGGGGAGAGATTGGTTACAACAACAATTATTGCTAAAAATTCAAAAGTTTAAGGCTTTCAAAGTTCTTGGTTTTTGAGCTAAATTCTCTCAATTTCTGAAGAGTTTTCAAAAGTTTTTCTCTGATTTCAATTTCTTTTCTTACACACAAAAGAGCTTCATTTCTACTCAATATTCTCTAAGGACCTTTGTAAGGGAAGAGATATTTGAAAGAGAGAGTTTGTGGTCTTTTGACTACCAGGAAATTACTTGTACTGAGATTGTGGAGTTGGGTACTCCATTGTAATTGAGATCTTTGTGATAGTGGAAGTAGCTAGAATCCTTCTGGGGAAGGCGGGGAGTAGAGCTGGGTGCTCGAACCTCGATAACATATCCTTGTGTTTGCGATTGGTTTACATTCTTGCAATTCTTACTCTACCTTGCTTGCACTTATTACTTGCTCATCATACTTACTTGCTTGCATTCATCTTGTGACTCTTGCTTGGTGATAGTTGTAGCTTTAATTTTTAATTTGCCCATTGATTAGCATTGTCACCTATTCACCCCCCCTCTAGGTGACTTTTCAATTGGTATCAGAGCTTGGACTCTAGGATTGGCTTAACATCCATAGAGAGATCCTTAAAATATTGCTAATCAACATTTTCATTTCATTCATTCTTCACTAGTAAACATGGCCGACAACATTAAATCCCCACCTAAATTTGATGGCCTAAATTTCCCAATTTGGAAGGTTAGGATGACTATATTTTTGCAATCTTTGGGTAGCTTAGTGGCCAAGTCCTTGACTAAACCCTATGTAGCACCCGATGGTGATGAGAGCACTTGGACCGACCTTGACTTTAAACTATATGAGGCTAACTCCAAAGCCCAAAATTCCCTATTAACCGCCTTGAATGAGGATGACCTTACACGGGTAATTCATTGCCAATCCGCCTATGAGATTTGGCAACACTTATTGGTCACACACGAGGGGACTTCACAAGTCAAGAGAGCTAAGATAGATCTCTTGAGGTCCCAATATGAGTCATTTAAAATGCTTGATGATGAGTCTATTGATAGTATGGCTACAAGGTTTACTAAAATCACTAATGGTCTTTCTTCATTAGGTGATGACATCTCCAACGATCAAAAGGTGCGGAAAGTAATTCGGGCTCTTCCTTCATCATGGGAGATCAAGGCCACCACCTTGAAGGAGTTGAACGACAAGGACGAGATGGACCTCATTAGTCTCATTGGGAACCTAAAGACCCACGAGATGGAGAAGAAGGCGAGAGAAGAGGCCACTACTTCAAAGAAGAAATCCATAGCCTTCAAGACTTCATCCACCAATGATGACGATGAAGATGACGAAGAAGAAGATGAGGAGCTAACTCTACTTGTGCGGAATGTCAAGAGGTTGTACCGAAAGAATAAGTTCAACTTCCGGAGAAAATTCGAAGGCAAAGAGGAGCGGAAGATCATATGCTACAATTGCCGCAAACCCGGACATATCATGGCGGATTGTCCGGAGTTCAAGAAGAAAATGACTTCCTCCTTTAAGCCAAAGAAGCCGGAGGAAAAGAAAGCCTACAAAGCTACATGGGATTCGGAAAGCGAGTCCGAAGAGGAGGGGATCAAGCTAACATGTGTTTCATGGCAAACACACCCAAGGTAACCTCTCAATCCCTTGATGATGAAGATGATGATGTAAGTAAGGAAGTTCTAGTACATGCATTTGTAGAACTTTCTGAAACTTATGATAAAAAGAAACTTGAATGTTTAAAATTACAAAAAGAAGTTGCTTTTCTTAAGAATCAACTTGCCATTGTTTCTAAAGAAAAAGATGATATTTCTTCTAATTTCATTTCCATGCAAAAAGAATTTTGTGCCTACAAGAGTACTTGTAAGGCAAAATCTCCTATTATTGATGAAAAGGAAATTTCTTCTTTTAAATCCAAATGAATGATTTTGAAAAAGTTTTAAAAGATTGTGCCTTTAATACTAAGAAACTTGAAGAAAAATTTTCTAAAAAGCACACATCTCATGCTAAGATTCCTCATGCTCACACTACACCTAACACGTCTCATGTTCATGCTCACAATGCCCATGCTCACAAATCACACACTCATTATGCTTTTAAATATGGTAGAGTGTATAGATGCACATATTGTGGCAAAAATGGACATTTAGCTAAGTTTTGCTATGATCAACTAAATAGAACAAATAATCTTGTTTGGGTTCATGACACTAACCCTAGAGGACCCAAGAAAATGTGGGTACCAAAATCAAGTCTTAAATTGTTTGATGTAGGTACACACCAAGCTCCAAGACGTAGGGAGCGGTGGTACCTTGATAGTGGTTGTTCAAGACACATGACATGGGACATCAACAACTTCACAACCCTATCAAGGTACATGGAAGGTGGCACCGTCACCTTCGGGGATGACTCCAAAGGAACTATCATCGGTATAGGTAACATTCAAATTGGTTTATCTCCTATTATTGAGAATGTTGTTTTAGTAGATGGTTTGAAACATAATTTGCTTAGCATTAGTCAACTTTGTGACCGTGGACTTAAAGTTATTTTTGATGATACTTCTTGCAAGATTTTTGATGTTAAATCCGATGTTTGTATTCTTACCGGTTTTCGTGATAATAATGTTTATATTATTGACATGCTTAATTTAGATTGTTCTACTAAATGCTTGAATGCTTTTGATGAAAATTCTTGGCTTTGGCATAGAAGATTAGGACATGCATCTTTTGACCATATTTCTAGGATTAATTCAAAGGAATTGGTGAAGGGTATACCTTGCTTGACTTTTGAGAAAGACCGCATTTGTGGTGCGTGCCAACTTGGGAAACAAACCAAGTCTTCCTTTAAATCAATCAAGGATATCATGTCAACTAGGCCTTTAGAATTAATTCATATGGATCTTTTTGGACCAACTAAAACTAAAAGTTTAAATGGAAGTAGATTTGCATTTGTTTTGGTTGATGATTTCTCCCGTTTTACTTGGGTTTTCTTTTACAAAATAAAGATCAAACCTTTTCTCATTTTAAAATTTTTCGAAAGAGAGTTGAAAATGAAAAGGGTTTTCCGATTTTGAGAATAAGAAGTGATAGAGGTGGTGAGTTTATTAACCAACTCTTCATGACTTATTGTGATGAAAAGGGAATTAAGCATGAAACGTCTTGTCCTAGAACTCCACAACAAAATGGAGTTGTAGAAAGGAAAAATAGAACACTTCAAGAGATGGCTAGGACAATGATAAGTGAGTATGACCTCCCTCAATATTTATGGGCCGAGGCCGTAAACACCGCATGCTATATATCGAATCGTATTTATTTATGCAAAAATTCTTCAAAAACTTCTTTTGAAATGTATCATTCTAGAAAACCAAATGTTGCATATTTTAAAGTTTTTGGATGCAAGTGTTTTGTTTTGAATACTAAGGATAATTTGGGTAAATTTGATGCTAAGGCTTATGAGGCTATCTTTGTTGGATATTCCTCTACTAGCAAAGCATATAGAGTTTTCATTAGATCTTCTCAAACCATTGAAGAATCCATGCATGTTAAGTTTGAAGAATCTAATGTGTTTGTTGAGAATGTTGTAGAGTTTGAACCATTAGGTGAAGACATGGAGAGACTATCCTTGAAGGACTCACCCGCTCAAGAAGAAAAGCTAGATCCTATTGGTGAAGTTCAAGAGGATAAGGAGGAAAGCACTCAACCGCTTCCTAAAGCGTGGAGATACGCTACAAATCATCCTAAGGAGCTCATCTTGGGTGATGCATCTAAAGGAGTCACAACGCGCTCCAAACTCCATGACCTATGTGGTAACTTTGCTTTCATTTCTCATTTTGAACCCAAAGGCATTCTCGAAGCCGAGACGGACCCATATTGGTTGCTTGCCATGCAAGAGGAACTCAATCAATTTGAGCGCAACCAAGTTTGGCACCTTGTTCCTAAGCCCCACGATAGACCAATAATTGGTACTAAGTGGATCTTTAGAAACAAGATGGATGAGTCCGGAAATGTCATTAGGAATAAAGCTAGGTTAGTGGCCCAAGGTTACACTCAAGTTGAGGGAATTGACTTTGAGGAGACCTTTGCACCCGTAGCACGGCTTGAAGCCATACGGATGACACTAGCTTTTGCATGTTTTAAAAATTTTAAACTTTTTCAAATGGATGTGAAAAGTGCATTTTTGAATGGTTTTATTAATGAAGAAGTTTATGTTGCTCAACCTCCCGGTTTTGTTGATCATGTTCATCCCGATTTTGTTTTTATACTTGATAAAGCTTTGTATGGATTGAAATAAGCTCCAAGAGCTTGGTATGAAAGGCTTTCTAGTTTTCTCATTTCAAATGATTTTGTTAAAGGCAAAGTAGACACAACTCTTTTTACTAAGCATGTTGATAATGATATTTTAATTGTGCAAATTTATGTTGATGATATAATTTTTGGATCTACTAATGAGCTTTTATGCAAGGATTTTGAGAAGGTCATGCAACTAGAATTTGAAATGTCTTCCATGGGTGAGCTCAATTTCTTCCTTGGACTCCAAATCAAGCAATTGCAAGACGGAACCTTCATTAACCAAGCCAAGTACGCAAAGGAGCTAGTAAAGAAGTTTGGGCTTGAAGGATCAAAGGCTTGCAACACTCCAATGGCAACTACAACCAAGCTTGATAAGGACGAACAAGGTAAAAATGTTGATATTAAATTATATAGAAGCATGATAGGAAGTCTTTTATATTTAACGGCAAGTAGGCCGGATATCATGTTTAGTGTGTGTCTTTGTGCTAGATTTCAATCGTGTCCTAAAGAGTCTCATCTTATTGCGGTAAAACGCATTATTCGTTATATTAAGGGCACTATTGGAATGGGTCTTTGGTATCCAAAAACTATAGATTTTTCAATGACTAGTTATTCGGATGCCGACTATGCGGGTTGTAGAGTAGATAGAAAGAGTACTAGTGGGACATGTCAATTTCTTGGTAATTGTCTTGTTTCATGGTCCTCTAGGAAACAAAATTCCGTAGCTCTCTCAACCGCCGAGGCGGAGTATGTTGCCGCGGGGGCTTGTTGTGCACAAGTCCTTTGGATGAAACATACTCTCCTTGATTTTGATTTGCACTTTGATCATATAAAAATATTTTGTGATAATACTAGTACTATACACATGACCAAAATGCAAATCAACATAGTAAGACCAAGCACATTGAGATTAGATATCACTTTCTTAGAAATCATTTTGAGAAAGGTGATATAGATATTGATTATGTTTCCACGGATTTACAACTAGCCGATATTTTCACTAAACCTCTTGATTTTGCTAGATTTTCGTTTATTTGTGGAGAACTTAATGTTTGTATTATTGAATAGACATGTTTTTCATAACCCTTTTTGATGTATGACAAAAAAGGGGAGAATAAGTTTACATGACAAAAATAAGTTCATTTGGTCTTGGTTCCATATGAATTTATATGCTTTAATTTTAAGATTTGTTTTATGAATTTATATGTTTTGGTTTTATGAATTCTTGTGTTTTAGTTGTTTTGGTATTTTTGGTATCAAGAGCAATTTTTGAGCTTTATATATTTGTTTTAATTAGTTTCAATAATTGGTGCATCATTTCAATTATTGGTATCTAGAGCATATTCTTGTGTTTTATGTATAGCATAATTTGAGGGGGAGTTTTCTCCTCCCTATATTTTTGTTAATAGCCTATTTGTTTTGTCATCATCAAAAAGGGGGAGATTGTTAGCCCAAGAGGTTACACTCTCAAATTGTTTTTGTTTTTGATGATGACAAACCAAATTAGTGCTATTTGGTACTAATGATTTTGTTTAAGATGAGTTTTAGGTTTTGTACCATGTTTAGAGTTCATTTGCTTCGCTGTTACAAAACTTCTAAGTTCCACATAGCAATGAAGGCAATTTGCTCATCAAGGAAGGATCATAGAAGAGAAGGCACTAGCAAGGCATTGGATGGCTCAAAGACGTGAAAATTGCTCAGAGGTCCTTAGGTTTTGTATTTTTAGTTTTATAGCTTGTTAAAGAATAGAGATTAGGTTTGAAGCTCAATCACACACGTTTTTGCGCATATACTATTTCTTAGTTTATTTCCTATAAAATATACAAAAATATTTTAGTACAAAATCTTTCTTCTACAAATTTCTTTTTATGTTACATACTGAATTCCTGTTTAAAATAGTTTTGTTAAAAATATTTTTCTTCTCAAAATTCTGTCTTTATTTCGTTTTCTGACCTGATCCGGTCGACCGGCAGTCTACCGACAGTCGACCGAGTCTGTGTCAGGCTGGTCCGGTCGACCGGACCAGTCGACCGAGGTCCTGGCAGAATGCACGTATCCGTGTGCATGTCTGTCGGTCGACCGGGGCAGTCGACCGATATTTATTTTTGAGTCACAGTTTGTATCAGTCGACCGGGTCGGTCGACGATAGCCTGTAACGGTCGGAATTTTGTACTACCGGTCGACCGGCCCGGTCGACCGATGTAGCCGTTTGAACAGTAACGGGCAGATTTTTAAGAGCTGTTTATTTTTGTCTTTTGTGTTTAAAAATTCGTTTAAGGATATATTTTGATCTAATTACCTCCTAAACATCAGTAAATATGTTTTATCCCTAAACCCTAGCCCTCTCCTATAAATAGGGGTGTTTGGGGAGAGATTGGTTACAACAACAATTATTACTAAAAATTCAAAAGTTTAAGGCTTTCAAAGTTCTTGGTTTTTTGAGCTAAATTCTCTCAATTTCTGAAGAGTTTTTAAAAGTTTTTCTCTGATTTCAATTTCTTTTCCTTACACACAAAAGAGCTTCATTTCTACTCAATATTCTCTAAGGACCTTTGTAAGGGAAGAGATATTTGAAAGAGAGAGTTTGTGGTCTTTTGACTACCAAGGAAATTACTTGTACTGAGATTGTGGAGTTGGGTACTCCATTGTAATTGAGATCTTTGTGATAGTGGAAGTAGCTAGAATCCTTCTGGGGAAGGCGGGGATAGAGCTGGGTGCTCGAACCTCGATAACATATCCTTGTGTTTGCGATTGGTTTACATTCTTGCAATTCTTACTCTACCTTGCTTGCACTTATTACTTGCTCATCATACTTACTTGCTTGCATTCATCTTGTGACTCTTGCTTGGTGATAGTTGTAGCTTTAATTTTTAATTTGCCCCTTGATTAGCATTGTCACCTATTCACCCCCCCCCTCTAGGTGACTTTTCAGATATATGTCTTGAAATTTTTATCACTTGTTTATGTTTCAATATAAAATGATAAAACAAGTTTTGTGGATTTTTAGAAGTATTAAAAGATTTTTAGAAAAATATTTTACTATATTTTTAACCCAGTGTTCAGGTCCAGGACTCAACCAGTCGACTAAACCAGGTTATTAGTCGACTTGGCTGAAGTCCGGTCGACCGGGCCGGTCGACCGGACGTGCACAGATCTGTGCACGTTTGGAGTCACTGGGACGGTCGACCGAGCCGGTCGACCGGGTCTGAGAGCTCTGCTCTCGGGTTGTTTGGGTCGACCGGGACGGTCGACCGGGACTGAGAGCAGTGCTCTCAGTTTGTTTCGGTCGACCGGGCCGGTCGACCGCAGTTGCCCAACGGTCATATTTCTGACCGTTGGCGGTCGACCGGGCCGGTCGACCGTAGCCTGTCAGAACTGCCAGCTCAGCTCTAACGGCTAGTTTCTGTTTTGGCCTATATAAACCCCATTTCTTTGGGATTTTGGCCAAGGTTTTTACAAGAGAAAAAATCCTGTTTCCCTAGTGTTTTTAAACAAGTTTTTACAAGAGTTTAAGTGCCAAAAAGATTTAATCTTTATTGTTTTAGGTTTTTGGAAAAATCAAAGAAAAGAATATTTTGGGAGATTTGTCTTGGTTTTCATTCTATATCTTTTGCAAGAATTTTTCCAAGTGTTTTTCTTTGTTGCTTGTTTTCCAAACACCTAGTTTTCCACACTTGAGCTATCATACTATCCTAATCTATTAGGATCATTTGTTTTGTGAAAAAAGAGAAAAAGAAAGAAAGAGAGAGTTTTGAGGTTGTTGTTGTAACCTCTAAGTTGTACACCCTTATTCTTTGTGTATCCCTCTTAGGTAGAGGTGATCGGGTGATTGTTTTGCTCCCTCTAGTGAGAGGTGGAGATTGGTGTTTGTAAACCCTCTTCGGTAGAGGTGTTGGTTGTTGTATTGGCTACGGGCCTACCCCTCGGTTGTGAGGTGGCTGTTTGAGAGAGGAGTTTGGTACTCCTAAGTGTTGTAACAAATCCTCTTCGGTAGAGGTTCCCTCGGTGGGAGATAGTGGATTGGAAATCCTACACGGTGGTGTAGGCGGGGATGTAGAGCAAGGTGCTCGAACCTCGAAACATATCTTGGTGTTTGCGTTTTGATCCATTGTCTCTCTAACTCTCTCTTATATTTGTGCAAAGCATCATACTTCATATCATATCATACTTGCTTGTGTTGAGCATATTTCATATTGCCTTGCATCATTTCATATTGCTATTCATTCTTATATGCTTGGTTGTTTGTGTGTGCCTCACTTGTACCTAATCAACAAGAGCTTCACATAGCACCTCAACCCATTCAAGGGGAATCAAGAGGAGTTAGTCCAGAGCCCTTCACGGGGAATTCGGCTACACTTGTTGATTGTACTAAGTGTGTTGCAAGATTTGCATTAGCTTCCGCATTTAGCGCACATAGTATTGCATTTAGTTCTAGATTAGCATTTACACCTATTCACCCCCCTCTAGGTGTTTTTCAGGTACTAACCTGAAACTCATCTTAAACAACTTATTAGTACCATATAGCTTTTATGTGTTTTATTATCATCAAAACTTAACAATTTGAGAGTGTAACCTTTTTGGGCCAACAATCTCCCCCTTTTTGATGATGACAAAACATATAGGCTATATCAAAAAGATATAAAGAGAGAGATAAAACTCCCCCTCAAATTATGCTATATTAAACAAGTAAAAGCAATTTGAATTGCAAAAACCATAAAAACAAATAATTTGAATTGTTAAATAGAAGGCAAAAACATGAGACTAAAAACTTGCAAAACCATATAAACTCATGTTTTTAGAACTCATATACAAGAAAACTCATATACAACAAGAAAACTCATATACAATAAACTCATCATATACCCATATTTCTCCCCCTTTTTGTCATTCATCAAAAAGGGAAAAAGAAACAAGAAAAACATTGTCATTTAATAACACAAACATTAAGTTCACCACATAAAAAGGAAAATCTATTAAAATCAAGCGGTTTAGTGAAAATATCGGCAAGTTGCAAATCCGAAGAAACATAATAAATCTCTATATCACCTTTCTCAAAATGATCTCTAAGAAAGTGATATCTAATCTCAATGTGCTTGGTCTTACTATGTTGATTTGCATTCTTAGTCATATGAATAGTACTAGTATTATCACAAAATATTTTTATATGGTCATAATGCAAATCATAATCAAGGAGAGTATGTTTCATCCAAAGGACTTGTGCACAACAAGCCCCTGCCGCAACATACTCCGCCTCGACGGTTGAGAGGGCTACCAAATTTTGTTTCTTAGAGGACCATGAAACAAGACAATTACCAAGAAATTGACATGTTCCACTAGTACTCTTTCTATCCACTCTGCAACCCGCATAGTCGGCATCCGAAAAACTCGTCATTGAAAAATCTCCGATTTTCGGATACCAAAGACCCATTCCAATAGTGCCCTTAATATAACGAATGATGCGTTTTACCGCAATAAGATGAGACTCTTTAGGACACGATTGGAATCTAGCACAAAGACACACACTAAACATGATGTCCGGCCTACTTGCCGTTAAATACAACAAACTACCAATCATGCTTCTATATAACTTAATATCAACACATTTACCTTGGTCATCCTTATCAAGCTTGGTGGTAGTTGCTATGGGAGTGTTGCAAATTTCGAACCTGCAAGTCCAAATTTCTTTATAAGTTCCTTTGAGTATTTGGCTTGACATATTAATATCCTATCCTTCATTTGCTTGATTTGGAGTCCAAGAAAGAAGTTTAACTCACCCATTGAGACATCTTAAATTCACGTTGCATACACTTTTCAAATTCCTTGCAAAGAAGCTCATTAATAGAACCAAAAATTATATCATCAACATAAATTTGCACTATAAGAATGTCATTATCAACATGCTTAGTAAATAATGTTGTGTCTACTTTGCCTTTAACAAAATTATTTGAAAGAAGAAAACTAGAAAGCCTTTCATACCAAGCTCTAGGAGCTTGCTTTAGTCCATACAAAGCTTTATCAAGTTTAAAAACAAAATTAGGATGAACATGATCAACAAAACCGGGAGATTGTTCAACATAAACTTCTTCATTTATAAAACCATTTAGAAATGCACTTTTTACATCCATTTGAAAAAGTTTAAAATTTTTAAAAGATGCAAAAGCTAGTGTCATCCGTATGGTTTCAAGCCGTGCTACGGGTGCAAAAGTCTCCTCAAAGTCAATTCCTTCAACTTGAGTGTAACCTTGGGCCACTAACCTAGCTTTATTCCTAATAACATTTCCTGACTCATCCATCTTATTCCTAAAAATTCACTTAGTACAAATTATTGGTCTATCGTGGGGTCTAGGAACAAGGTGCCAAACTTGGTTGCGCTCAAATTGATTGAGCTCTTCTTGCATAGCTAGCAACCAATATGAGTCACCCTCGGCTTCGAGGATGTTTTTGGATTCAAAATGAGAAATGAATGCAAAATTACCACACAATTCATGGAGTTTGGAGCGAGTAGTTACCTCTTTAGATACATCACCTATGATGAGATCCTTGGGATGATTTGTAGCGAATCTCCAATCTTTTGGAAGTGGTTGAGATTGTTCCACTTCTTCCTTTTGAACTTCACCAATAGGTTCTTGCTTTTCTTGAATGGGTGAGCCCTTCAAGGAAATTTTCTCCATGTCCTCACCTAATGAGTCAATCTCTACAACATTCTCAACAACAACATTAGATTCTTCAAATTTAACATGCATGGATTCTTCAATAGTAAGAGAAGATTTATTTAATACTCTATAAGCTTTGCTAGTAGTAGAATATCCAACAAATATTGCTTCATAAGCCTTAGCATCAAATTTGCCTAAGTTATCTTTAATATTCAAAACAAAACACTTGCATCCAAAAACTTTGAAATATGAAACATTTGGTTTTCTTAAATGATAAATTTCAAAAGATGTCTTGAAAGTATTTTTACACAAATAAATACGGTTTGATATGTAGCATGCGGTGTTTATGCCCTCGGCCCATAGATATTGAGGGAGATCATATTCACTTATCATAGTCCTAACCATCTCTTGAAGAGTTCTATTCTTCCTTTCTACTACTCCATTTTGTTGTGAAGTTCTAGGACATGACATTTCATGCTTAATTTCCTTTACATCAATAAGTCATGAAGAGTTGGTTAACAAACTCACAACCTCTATCACTTCTTATTTTCAAAATCAAAAAACCCTTTTCTTTTTCAACCCTTTTTCGAAAAACCTTAAAATGCGAAAAAGTTTGATTTTTGTGTTCCAAAAAGAAAACCCAAGTGAATCGGGAAAAATTATCAACTAAAACAAAAGCATATCTACTACCATTTAAGCTTTTAGTTTTAGTTGGTCCAAAAAGATCCATGTGAATTAATTCTAATGGCCTAGTTGACATGATATCCTTGATTGGTTTGAAAGAAGACTTGGTTTGTTTCCCAAGTTGGCACGCACCACAAATGCGGTCTTTCTCAAACTTCAAGTAAGGAATACCCTTCACCAATTCCTTAGATTTAATCCTAGCAAGATGATCAAAAGATGCATGTCCTAATCTTCTATGCCAAAGCCAAGAAGTCTCATCAAAAGCATTCAAGCATTTAGTAGAACAATCCAAATTAAGCATGTCAATGATATAGACATTATTATCATGAAAACCGGTGAGAATACAATCATTGGTTTTACAATCAAAAATTTTACAAGAAGAATCATCAAACACAATTTTAAGATCACGATCACAAAGTTGACTTATACTAAGCAAGTTATGTTTAAGTCCATCAACAAGAACAACATTTTCTATTAAAGGAGATGCACCAATTTGAATGTTACCTATACCGATGATTGTGCTCTTGGAGTCATCTCCGAAGGTGACGGTGCCACCTTCAACGTACCTTGATAGGGTTGTAAAGTTGTTGATATCCCATGTCATATGTCTTGAACAACCACTATCAAGGTACCACCGCTCCTTACGTCTTAGAGCCTTGGTGTGTACCTACATCAAATAATTTAGGATTTGATTTTGGTACCCATATTTTCTTGGGTCCTAAAGTGTTAGTGTCATGAACCCACACAAGATTATTAGATCTATTTATTTGATCATAGCAAAATTTAGCTAAGTGGCCATTTCGACCACAATAAGTACATCTATAAACTCTTCCATATTTAAATGCATAATGAGTGTGTGGCTTACTAGCATGTGACTTGTGTGCATGAGTAGTTTTAACATGTGAAGTGTTGACATGGTGAGCATTTTTAGCATGGGTTGTTTTATCATTCTTAACATGTGGAGTGTGCTTCTTTGAAAACATTTCTTCTAATTTCTTAGTATTAGAAACACAATCTTTTAAAACATTTTCAAAATCAATAATTCTAGTTTTTAATAAAGAAAATTCATTTTCATCAACTTTTGGAAATTTAGCTTTACAAGCAACTTTATAAGCATCAAATTCTCTTTTAGTTGAAATAAGATTAGAAGAAATTTCTTCCTTTTCTTTTGAAACAATTGCAAGTTGGTTTTTAAGCAACTCAATTTCCTTTTTCAATTTAGAGCATTCTACCTTTTTATCATCAAAACTTTCAGAAAGTTCAACAAAGGCATACACTAACATTTCTCTACTTATTTCATTATCTTCATCAAGAGGTTGAGAGGTTACCTTGGGTGTGTTTGCCATGAAACACATATTTGCCGTGTCGACCTCATCTTCGGATTCACTTTCCGAATCCCAAGTGGCTTTGTATGCTTTCTTTTCAACCAACCTCTTTTGCTTTAAGAAGGAAGTCACCTTTTTCTTGAAATCCGGACAATCAGCCATGACGTGATCAGGTTTCCAGCAATTGTAGCATATGATTCTTCTCTCCTCCTTCCCTTCCAATTTCCTTCTATAGTTGAGTTTATTTTTGCGGTACATCCTCTTCACATTTCTTACTAGGAGAGACAGCTCATCATCATCTTCTTCATCGTCGTCAATAGTGGAGGAAGACTTGAAGGCTATGGATTTCTTCTTTTGAGGAACCGCTTCTTCTCTTGCCTTCTTCTCCATCTCATGAGTCTTAAGATTTCCAATAAGACTTATGAGATCCATCTCATCTTTATTATTCAACTCTTTTAAAGTAGTAGCCTTGATCTCCCATGATGAAGGAAGAGCTCGAATCACTTTGCGCACCTTTTGGTCGTTGCTTATTCATCACCTAGAGAAGAAAGATCATTGGTAATCTTAGTAAACTTGATAATCATAGAATCAATAGACTCATCTTCAAGCATTTTAAAAATTTTATATTGGGACCTCAAGAGATCTATTTTAGCTCTCTTTACTTGTGTTGTCCCCTCGTGTGTGACCAATAAGTGTTGCCAAATCTCATAGGCGGATTGGTAATGTATAACCCGTGTAAGATCATCCTCATTCAAGGCGGTGAGAAGGGAATTTTGAGCCTTAGAATTAGCCTCATATTCTTTGTAGGTAAAGTCGGACCAAGTGCTCTCCTCACTATCGGGTCTACTATAGGGTTTGGTCAAGGATTTAGCAACTAAACTACCTAGAGATTGTAGAAAGATAGTCATCCTAACCTTCCAAATGGGGAAATAGAGTCCATCAAATTTAGGAGGGGTCTTAATGTTGTCGGCCATTTTTACTAGTGTATGAATGAAAGAAAGCAAATAGTGATTAGTAAATTTTAGGATCTCTCTAAGGATGTGAAGCCAAAAACTAGAGTCCTAGCTCTGACACCAATTGAAATCACCTAGAGGGGGAGTGAATAGGTGATAATGCTAATCAATGCACAAATTACAAATTGTGATGCAACGATTACCCAAAACAAGACTAGAAGCCGAATACCCCGTGAAGGGCTCTGAACTCCTTCCTCGTGATTCCTCTAGGTAAGAGTTTGAGGTGCGTATTGCAATCTTGTTGTATGAGTATTTGATCGACAATATGAATATGAAACAAGTGTATATAGCAATGAATATGTAGAGCAAGTAAATGAAGCAATGAATATAAAGTAAGAAATTAAAGCAAGTAAACCAAACGCAAACACTGAGAATTTTTTCGAGGTTCGAGCACCAAGCTCTACGTCCCCACCTTCACCCAGAAGGATTTCCAACCACTATAACTTCACAAAGAGTTACAATCACACCGGAGTACCCAACTCCTCAATCTCAAGTACAAGTATCTCTTGGTGATCAAAAGACCACAGACTCTCATTTGAATAATCCTTTTTTTCCTTACAAGAACCCTATAGAACAATGTGTAGGATTGAAGCTCAAGTATTGTAAGTGGAAAAAGAAAATGAAATTGAGAGAGTTTTGAAATAAAAACTTCAGAAAAGAGAGAGATTTTTCAGCATAAAAACAAGAACAAAACTCTTTAGAAAGCATTTAAACTTTGAATATTTTGCAAAATGATTATTGTGCATCCCACAACCCTAATCACCCCTATTTATAGGATAGAGCTAGGGATTAAAAGGTAAACTAATACAATAGATAATTAGGAAGTATTTGACCCAAAAACCAGCCTCTAAACTCGTTTAGAGACCAAAAGGACGATTTAAAATGTGTTTTAAAAGAAGCCGTTAAGGCTGAAACACAGCCTCGGTCGACCGGCTGGTCAACCGGGTTTTCAAAAAACAGAGTCGTTGCAGGCCCACGGTCGACCGCCCGGTCGACCGCAACAAATAGGGAGTTGCTGGCTTTCAGTCGACCGAAGGTCGGTCGACCGAAAAGAGGTCCGGCTACCGCCCGGTCGACCGGGAGACGTGCACACATGCACGCACCCAAACGGTCAGATTTCCAGTCGACCGGTCAGTCGACTGATCTGACCTGAAACAAAGTCGGTCGACCGGCCGGTCGACCGCCTCAGGTCAAAAACTGAAATTTGAAAAGGATTTTGGAGGAGATTTTGATGGTTTACAAAATAGTTTTGATTAAGACTAGGTATAATAATTAAAATGAAGTTTGTGGGTAATAAAATATATTTAAAAATATTTTGTATATAAGTATAGGAGAAACTTTTAGAAAATACAAGTGCGCAAAAACTTGTGTGTAGGAATTTTGAGCTTCAAACCTATTCACTATTCTTTAACAATAAAAAAACAAATCTAATGAAGTCTTTGAGCCATAATGAAGTCTTGGGACATGCAATGTCATGCTAGAGCCTTCTCTTCTATGGACATTTCCTCTTGCACCATTAGCCTTATTAGCTCCATAAACTTTAGGAAACCTTGCAATAGCTAAGCAATGGCCTTCATAAATGGTACTAACCTGAAACTCATCTTAAACAACTTATTAGTACCATATAGCTTCTATGTATTTTGTTATCATCAAAACTTAAACAATTTGAGAGTGTAACCTTTTTGGGCCAACAACAAGCACTCTTGCTTTCCTCTCATGTACCACTCTCTCTCCTATTATAAGATCTAAAAGAAATAGAAAATACAAAGAGGATGAAGAAAAAGAGCTAAACTAAACTACTTTAAACTACAACATGGAAAGAAACTACCCTACTCTCTGGATATATCCCTGAAGAATCCCAAAGGGGGTATTTATAAGCACTGTAGGAAAGGGGAACAGGGGGACAACCCCTAACCCAAGGCACTGGCGCGGCTGCGGAAACGCGGCGCAACACCGCCTACTACGCGTTGTCACATCGGTTCCCTGTCAGTTGCAAGTCCTGATTTCTAGTTTTGGGCCCCTGATTTTGACAGAATCACCCTCCTAGGTTAATAGCTATCTTTATACGCATTTAATCACCAATTAAATGGTGATTTTAGGTCTTCTTCTTCATTTCATGCCATGGACTTAAAAACATATAAGAGAGGTATTATTAGCAGAATTTAATATTAAATAAATGTGAAGATGTGGAATGAAATATATAATTTTAGAGACTAATTAGGCCTCGTTTCATCTTCTGGAACCTCCTTTTGCCTATAAATAGCCTTGCAGAGACCCGGAACAAAAGCAGATTGAGAAATAGGCTAGGTTTTCTCTCTTTTAGTGTAGATTAGTATAGGAGTTCTTCTTTTATTTTGTATTTCTATTTCATTTTTAGATCATGTATTAGGGCTGAGAGATTCAGAGAAAGAAAAAGAGAGATTAATGTAATAAATAGTGACAATTTATGTAAAGGTGTCTCCTTTCTTCTCTATTGTATTCTTCTCCATCTTCTGCATAATGCTTAGCTAATTTTTCTTCTCATGATAATCTACTAGTAAACACTGACCATCTAACGACTTACTTGATAATCCATATGAATCTTATAGCATCTACAAGATCTTATCCTTGCAAGAGCCATTAATGGCTCATGATGAGGGATACTAACATTCTAACATTTCTAACGTCTAACCCACTAACTTGCAACTTGCAATGTCTTCTTTATTTCATACTCACTTCTAACTGGTTTTGATGATCTAATAGTAGCTTGCAACTTATTGTATGGCATGGATGTATTGTTTGAATGTAGAAAAATAATTTTATGTGCCATGCTTTGTATCGTCTCTTGAAGCCAAGGATTAGTGACGGCCAAGAAACCATGTGAGGCAACTATCACTAAGAGGTTAGCATGGTTAGTACAGCAATTAGTAGTTAGTAGCCATGAGTTTTTTATCTTATTTTAAAAATCAAATTCTAACCCTTTTATCATTTTCTTCATTGTTTTCACCAATTTTTTAGTTCATCTTTGTTTCATCTTCTTTTATTTTCAAAATCATTTCTCTTTTATTTTTACATCGCTGTTTCATCACCTTCTTCACCTACCACTTCTAAATTTCTTTTCTTTTTCTTTTAGTTTTCTCATTCTTTAACAAAGAAGAACTTGTTAACATAACACATAAACAGACTATTAATGCTTCTATCGCCTCCCGTCCCTGTAGATTTGACCTGTTGAGCCAATGCTATAATTGAAGTATCGAGGGAATATTAGCACGCACGCTTTTATATTGATTTCATAAAACACACGTTTTCAAGTACTCGTTCAGCCTTAATCAAATGCACACACACAAGTTTATACTTTGGTATCGGTTTAACCATTTCGCTTTCAAGATTATATCTATTTAGTTTTAAGTTTTGTGTTTCGGGTTAATCACGCACAAAAAGTGTATGTTTTAAATTTACGATTTAAAGTGTGTATGCTTTGGCTTCCTCGATACTTCCGTTATATCATAGAGGTTAAAACGAGTCGAATCCATAAGGACGAGAGGCGATAGAAGCTTTATCGGAATGTTCACGTGTGTGTTAAAAGTTCTTTAATGTTTTAAAATCAAAAGAAAAGAAAAGAATGAATGAAAAGAGAAGTACAGTAAAACACGAAGAAGTGGGAAGCATAAAAGAAATGGAATTTGTGATTTTTGGTATATTTCTAAAACAAAGTGAAAAGATAAAGAAAACTCATGGCTACTAACTACTATTGGCTCCACCAACATGCTAATCTCTTAGTTATAGCTGCCTCACATGTATCATTGGCCATCACTAGTCCTTGTTTCAAGAGCTTTACAAAGCATGGCTCATATGTTAACTTTCACATCCAAATTCAACCAACAAGTTCAAGCTACACTTAAATCATCAAAACCCAATAAGAGCAAGTATGAAATAAAGTAATGTTAGCTTGTTAGAGATTTAAATGTTAGAGTGTTAGATCCATCATCATGAGCCATCAATGGCTCTTGCAAGAGTAAGGTCAAGTAGAGGCTATTAGATTCATGTGGATTATCAAATAAAAAGTTAGACTAGTTAGTGGTTAGGAGTTAGTTGCCATGAGAGAAAGGATTAGCTAAACATGTAAAAGGAGTTAGAGAAGAAAACAAAGATAAGTTAAGAGAGCACCTTTCATTGATTGTCACCTTCTATTACAAGCACTCTTGCTTCCTCACCATGTACCACTCTCTCTCCTATTATAAGATCTAAAAGAAATAAAAATATAAAGGAGGAAGAAGAAGAACACTAACCTAAACTACCCTAAACTACAAAATAAAGATGAAAACTACCCTAAACTCTGCATATCTCCTGCTCTGAAAACCCCAAGGGCTATTTATAGGCACCAGGGAAAAGGGGGACCAGGGGCAAACCCTGGCCCAAAGTACGAGCGCGGCTGCACCCGTACGATCACGAAAATACAGCCCAGGCCGCATTTTCACGGCTTTTCTAGAGCCGCGCGCGCGATGCTTCGGGCCGCGCGCTGTCCTGTCTGTCCCCAGTCAGATGCAGTTCCCGGTTTCTGGTTTTGGGCCCTGGTTTTGACGAATCTGCTCTCCAAAGTCAATGGCTAGATTATACGTCTTTATTCACCCATTAAATGGTGATTTAGGGTCTTCTTCTTCATTGCACACCATGGACCTAGAAAAATGCAAGAGAGGTGTCTATTAGCAGAATTTAATATGAAATAAATGTGAAGATTTTGTATATAATACGCAGTTTTAGAGTTTTAGAGACTAATCACATCCCCGCACTTATCTTTTGTTCGTCCCAGCAAAACAAAAAACTAAAGAAATTATTACACCACTTTTGCAGGTGATGCGATTGCACTGAGCATGTGCAACAAACCGTTAAACCTCTAGGTTTCTCTAGAGGAGGAGTTTGTCTCCTGAGGGTTTTCAGCGGATTACACCCACAAAATCCATAAAGAAAGAAATCAAGTTAGTATTTTGAAAACACATTTTGAAAATAGAGAAAAGTGTTGAAGTATTTTTTGCGAAAATATAAGTGATCTAAGGTCATAGGTTAATCAGAAATTATTCTTCCTTAAACTAAGTCGAAATGCTATAAATTAAATGTAAGAATTTAAAATTGAATTGATTCTTTGACCTTTCATAAAACTCTTAGAAAAATATACACTTTGTGAACTATGAAGATTTTTGGGATATTGACTCAAACTTTCATGTCATTTATTTTTATTTTTTTCTCTTTTTTCTTCCCTTAGTTTTCTTAGACTTTCTTATTTACCCGTGTTGTGAGCCTTTAGCCGATGACTCCCAAATCAGATGATCTTAGGGCATCAAATTAGAAAATATCCCTCAGACTTAAGAACTCGAGTAAATAAGGCCACAAACTAAAAGGGATTATTTTTATTTTTGTCCACCATTTTAGGTGTGAATAATCATGCTTCCTGAGGCATAATTACCCAACTTCAATAAGTAATTTTTTATTATCATTTATATATATATATTTAATATTTTTTTAAGAAATTTTCAGTCTTTGTTTCAATCTCAAAAATTGTGTAAGTGTTAAGTGCATAAATCTAAGGTAAAAATTTTAAGATCAAATTATCTTTCTAATTTTACTTTCTTATTCTAAAATTTAAACACGATCTATTATTTTGACTTCATTTAAAATTTTATAATTTTAGGTCTTCCTAATTCCTAAGAAAATCTTAATTTTTTTAAAAATAAATCAAAACTATTTATATTTTTTTAAAAAGTTTTGTAAAAAGAAAAGAAAAGAGTTTTTATATAAAAGAAAATTTTAAAAATTTCCTAAGAAGAAGTGTAAAAGAAAGAAAACGTAAAACTACCTATGTTAGTAAACCCTCCCCCACACTTATCTCATGCATTGTCCTCAATGCATCGTGAACGTATATATGCATGAAACAAATGGAGAGAGAAAGAAGATTACCTCATGGTGGTGGTTCCGGTGGTGGTCAGATTGGGCCAAGCGTTGCTACCCAATTAAGATATCGTAGATCTTGCAGAAACCTACTAGTGACCTCTCTGATGCGACCCAGTAAAAGAATGATTGACTGAATGGTCTTATTGAAAAAATTATCCCCATCTAATTTTCAATTTTCAAAAATAATTACTGAGTCATTTACTTCAACATTCATGTCCAACAATGAAGTGTGATTTTGGAAGATGATTGATTTGGACTCAAATGGAACAGGAGTAAAAACCGATGCCGACTCAGAAATTTGACTCTGATCAAGTCGAGAGTTAATAATGAGAGTCAAAATTGGTTCAAAAATAGGGTCCAAACCAAAGAATTGATGTTTACACACTTTCTCCATCAATGAAGTGTGATCATAAGATTTTCGTGATTCAATTTCATGGTGTACTGGTACAGGATTCAATGTTGACTCCGAAATAGAGAAAAAAATCTGGTAAAGGTACCGGGGTCATTATTGAATCAAAAACTGAAATGAAATTACTCACATGAGGTTCAGGATCATATTCA
Organism: Agave tequilana; assembly: GCA_038442645.1. Lineage (NCBI taxonomy): Eukaryota > Viridiplantae > Streptophyta > Magnoliopsida > Asparagales > Asparagaceae > Agave > Agave tequilana. The sequence goes on from JAVJIF010006000.1 coordinate 212,544, forward strand.
GGTTCAAGTGCAATTTCGGAAAAAGGATAACTTGCTAAAATGTCAAGGTGGCTCTCAAAATTTTGGGCAAGTTTAAAGGATGTAAGGAAATTGAATTTTGATTTTCGTCCACAGAAGGAATGTGAATAGGTGAAATGGTTGATTCAAGTTCAGAAATTATGAGAATCAAAACTGGATCAAGAATGTTACTTAGTTCAGGTAACACTACAGGAGTCGATATTGATTCAAGGATTGGACTCGAATCGCTAATTTGAAGCTCAAGTTCACATTCATCTTCAAGTTCAATTTCAGGAAATGGATAACTTTCCAAACTATCAAGACGTTAACGTTGGTGAAGTTCAGGTTGGTATGATGAAATTGAAGCTGGATTTCCAAAATGACATGATTCGTGAGTCGTATGAACATTTGGTGGATATGATAAGTCAATCATATTTTGCATTATGCGCTCGGTCTCTTGCATGAATTCCATAGTTTTTTCCCGCAATAATTTTCCTTTGAGTCGTTCTGAAAAAGAACTACATGAATTTTGAAATTTTGGTGGACATGATGAGGCTACCATTTTTTCAAATAGTTCTTGGGTCTCTATCACTTCTTTCAAACTCCTTTCCAATGATGATTTTTCTTCAATTGGTGGTTCAGGAAAAGGAGTATATGAATCAAAATCGGGTAGTGAATATTATGAAAATTGTGGACAAGATGGTTGAAAATTAGACTCGGGGTAGGTGAATCCCATGAACTCTGTGAAGAGTGAAAATTATTTTGAAAATTATAGTCATAGGATTGGGGATATGGGTCATATTGAGTCGGATAATCCCAATCCGGCATATATAGTTGGTTCATGTTGTACATAGCCGGGTTGGAGTTATCCGAGTCAAATGAGGTCGGGGTGAAATATGGATTCATATTATGATTGAAAGAATTATTGTTGTTGAAATTCATAACATAATTTACAAAAGAGAAAACAAACAAACAAACAAACAAACAAAAAGAAAGAAAAAGAAAATAGGCCTATGCTAGGGTTGACTTAGACCTAGATGACTCCAAACTGGTTAGACTATCCACGGGGGGTATATTGTCAGAATCTGACACGAGTTAATCAGCCAGGTAAGGGTAAGATCAGTGGGAGGTATCCGTACCGGAGCAACGGGCCTAATTATGCCAAACCACTGTCTTTTGAGGTTTCGCCTCTCAATCTCCAACCTTAGATACCTATTTGATAAGAGTCAACTTCTAACAACTTTCCCATTCGATCAGTCTCTTAAATGAATCCGAGATGTCCTTAGGGGCCAATGTCTAGCAAATTTTATTTAGGCTTGGGTTGTGTGAGTAGGGAGGTGATTTTTGGGCTAAGGAAGGGTAATGACTTCCCCACCTTATGTTGTATTGGGTTTTGCCCTTAAGTTCAATTCGTGCAAGTGTGCAATATAGATAAGAATGAACACACAAAGAGAGTAAATCACCTACGTATTTGTCCTAAGTATATGTAATGCAATATGTACACCTCCGTCAAGATCACAACAACATAAGAACAAAATACAGTATATTGGAATTAAAATTGACACGTACCTAGATGCAAATGTATAAACTATTTTAAAGCATCCAATTTCTGTATTTTAGTTCTTAAAATTATTACAGTGTACAGGTAATATAAACAAAAACTAGCAGCAGAAAATAAGAATATATAAGAATTTACCCAACTATACAAGAGCAAGTGTGGACTTCTGCAATACTAAAAAATTTGACCTGCACATCAAAAACAAGGAAAAAGTTAACAAAAACGTGAAATCAAACCGTTCCCATCCTCGACAACGGCGCCAAAATTTGATCGGGGGAAAATCGCGCACAAAAAGTGTATGTTTTGAAATTAAGATTTAAAATGTGTATGCTTTAACTTCCTCAATACTTCCGTTATAGCATAGAAGCTAAAACGAGCCGAATCCACAACGACGAGAGGCGATAGAAGCTTTACCGAATGTTCACGTGTGTGTTGAAGTTCTTCAATGTTTTGAAAAATCAAAAGAAAAGAAAAGAATGAATGAAAAGAGAAGTATGGTGAAACATGAAGAAGTGAGAACATAGAAGAAATGGAATTTGCGATTTTTGGTATATTTTTAAAATAAAATGAAAAGATAAAGAAAACTCATGGCTACTAACTGCTAATAGCTCTACCAACATGCTAACCTCTTAGTTATAGTTGCCTCACATGTATCATTAGCCATCAATAGTCCTTGGTTCAAGAGCTTTACAAAGCATGACTCATATGTTAACTTTCACATCCAAATTCAACCAACAAGTGTAAGCTACACTTAAATCATCAAAACCCAATAAGAGCAAGCTTGAAATAAAGTAATGTTAGCTTGTTAGAGATTTAGATGTTAGAGTGTTAGATCCATCATCATGAGCCATCAATGGTTCCTGCAAGAGCAAGGCCAAGTAGAGGCTATTAGTTTCATGAGGATTATCAAATAAGAAGTCAGACTAGTTAATGGTTAGTAGTTAGTTGTCATAAGAGGAAAGATTAGCTAAACATGTAAAAGGAATTAGAGAAGAAAACAAAGATAAGTTAAGAGAGCACCTTTCATAGATTGTCACCTTCTATTACAAGCACTCTTGCTTCCTCACCATGTACCACTCTCTCTTCTATTACAAGATCTAAAAGAAATGGAAAATATAAAGGAGAAAGAAGAAAAATACTAACCTAAACTATCCTAAACTACAAAATGGAGATGAAAACTACCCTAAACTCTGCATATTTCTTGCTCTAGAAACCCCAAGGGGTATTTATAAGCAGCAGCGAAAAGGGGGGCCAGGGGGCAAACCCTGGGCCAAAGTACGGTCGCGGCCGCGGAAACGTGGCCCAGGCCGCAATGCGGCTCTTCTAGAGCCGCGCATGCGGTGCTTAGGGCCGCGCGATGTCCCGTCTGTCCCCTGTCAGATGCAGTTCTCGGTTTTTAGTTTTGGGCCCCTAGTTTTGACGAATCAGCCCTCCAAAGTCAATGGCTAGATTATAGGCCTTTAATCACCCATTAAATAGTGATTTTGGATCTTCTTTTTCATTGCACACCATGGGCCTAGAAAAATGCAAGAGAGGTGTTTATTAGCAGAATTTAATATGAAATAAATGTGAAGATGTGGTATGAAATATGCAGTTTTAGAGACTAATCATCTAACATGTATACATTTTAAGTTTCGGATCTTCAAGTAAGCATCTTTCGGTTTTATGAATAGATTTCATCAAAACAAGTTTACATGATTTACTATGTGTATTAGATTTTATCCATATACATTCTGCTTCTTATGTTTAGAAAAACTTATTTTGATGTATTTAGCTTCATGTGTTTAAGTTTTATTTTTATCAAAACTTATTTTAGTCCTTATTGTCAAAACAAGTATATATTTTCTACTATGTAAATTGAATTTTATCCATACACACTGTACTTCAAATATTTTCCAAATATCTTGTTTTTGTATCTATACAAGTTTCAGAAAAATAAGTTTTCCATTTCAAAGTTTGATATTTGAAAAATACAGTTTTTTGATTTAAACTTTAATTCCTATACCTCAAAAATAGTTCACATGTTTGTAATATGTGTTGATTTAAACTTTAATTACTATGACACATATTAGGGCTTCAATTTATTTATATGAACTTATTTTTGTGGAATTTATTGGAATTTAATTGAGTTTTTATGGATTTAACAAGTTAGTTTCAAACCCTTAAAAAATTTTGCTTGGGCTAGTTGCGGTCGACCGACCGGTCGCCTGAAGCATGGCTTGGCCGACCGGGCGATTGACTGACGTGTACAGAAAAGTTCACATGCCCAGAGCCTTGGCTCGGTCAACCGACCGGTCGACTGTAGCAAGGATCGGTAAACTGATCGGTCGGCTGACTGGCTCACCCAACTCTCGGGTAGGGGTCGGTCGACCGAGCGATCGATCGACAGAGAGTTGTGACTCTTTGTGCCTTGGGGGCGGTCGACCGACAACCCTAACGGTCTGAAATCTGACCGTTGGTCGGTCGACCGGGCGGTCGACCGATAGCCTAATCTGGCATGTGTTCAGACCCTAACGGCTAGTTTTCTGAACCTTTATATAAAGGGTTCATTTGTCCAGTTTTTGGCAAGACATTCAAGAGCTAATTTTTCTCACTTCAATTGAGTTTTCAGCAAGTTTTTAAAACAAATTTTTGAGCTTCAAATTCTCTATCTTTATTTGTTTCAAAGTTTTAGAAAATCAAAGAAAATCAAGTTTTGGGAATTCTAGTTTTGTTCTTCAAATTCTTCATTTATCAAGAAGTTTTTTCCAAGATTTTTCTTTGTGTTTTTTGTTCAAAATCTTTATTCACTCACATACTTAAGCTATCAATTCAAAATCTATCCTCTAGCATCTTGTATTGTGAGAGGTGTTTTGTTTGTGGTCTTTTGAGATTACCAAGTCTTGTTTGTAGTCTAAATGATTACCAAGTTGTAATCTTTCTTTTCTTTGTGCTTGATTTTGTGCCTACCCTCTTATGTAAAGGTGTGAGAGTTGGAGTTGTATACTCCTCATTTTTTAAGTTGTAATTCCTCGGTGGAGATCCCTTTGTGAAAGGTCCTCGGTGGACATAATGAAATTCTTCTGTGTGAAGGCGGTGATGTAAACAGTGGCTCGAATCTCGAAATATATCTTTGTGTTTGCGTTTGGATCTCTTTATATCTCAAATCTCTATACTTTTTATATCTTGCATTGTTATTATTGCTCATATCTATACATGCTAGATATTATTTGTATGCTCACACTAGTATTAAACTAAGAGAGCTATTGAAGTACCTTAACTCATAACTTAGGGGAATCGTGAGAAGAAGTTTCAAAGTCCTTCACGGAAATTCGGACTCACACTTGGTTACATTGTGTGTTAGTGTAAAAATTTTAATTTCGCATTATTTGTCATATAGATTAGCACTACATCTATTCCCCCCTCTAGGTGTATTTTCAATTAGTATCAGAACTTATGCTCCTGATATTTGAGTTAACCACCTAAGAGTATGATCCTCTTTTGCTAATCTACTTATTTGTTTTGCACACATTTATTCTTTGCACTCATGGATTATCTTACTTCACCTATATTTGATACTTCTAACATTGATATGTGAAAGTTTAAAATTAGTACTTACCTTAAAACTCTAGGATTGCATGTGCATCTTGCCACACCAAGAAATATTTTGTTGATAATGGTAAGTACTTAGAGGATAATGCACAAGCCATAGAGGTACTTAAGCACACACTAAGTAAAAAAAACATATTTTTTTATTTTATATTGTGATTCTGCTTTTACAGTATGAAACACATTGACCTTTCTCAGGTAACAAGCTTCAAAGAATTTAGAGAGAGAACCTATTGGAGATGAATCTGATCAAGCGTGCTATATGGTCTAAGGGAATTACTCCCTTTAGGTAACTTCGGACACTCATCTTGATGATTGTGCTAACTCTTCAAATGATCATGATAATAGTATGGATGCCTATGCTTTGAATGAAGAGCTTTCTAGATTTTGTGAAAACTTGCTTTCGAAATATAAGGCTTTGAAAACAAGTGTTCTGATTTAAAGAAAGAAAATGAAATGTTGCTTTCAAAACTCGATTTGATTTTGAAAGAGAAAGTTGAGGTTTCAAGTGAAAGAGATTCTTTGAAATCCCAACTAGATCTTGTTTTGAAGGAGAATGAGTTTTTGAAAAATAAAAATGAATTGGATGTTGTTTTGAAGAAAAATGATGTTTTATCTTCAATACTTGATTTTGTTTTATAAGAAAATGATTCTTTGAAAAACAAATTTGTTTTGATTTCTAAAGAATTGGAATGTACTTATTTAGAAAATATTTTTTTGAAAAATGATTTTACTTCTCTTGTTTGTCATGATCATATTGCTTCATCTTCTTTTGTTAAGAATGTTGTTTCACATGCTAGTTCCACATCTTCTTCTAACATTGAAAATGATATATGTGTTTTGAAGAAGAATATTGATATTTAGGCTCTACTTTGAGCCAATGTATCATGAACCATACGAGATTAGAATCCATGTTTCGCCAGAAACATGCTCCACATTTGCATGCACACCCATCACCGCATGCACCACATGCACACCATGCTCACACCCATATGTATGCTAGAGTGTATACTTGTACACATTGCGGTCGTACGGGCCATCTTGCAAAATTTTGTTGTGATAGAATAAATGCTTTGAATTTTGCATGTAAACATGTTTGGGTTAGGAGAGCTACTAACCCCCAAGGACCCAAGAAAGTTTGGGTACCAAATCTATTACTATTTCATTTGATGTAGATGTGAGCTCTCACAAGACGTGAGAGTATTGATACCTTGGTTGTGGATGCGTTTGAGCTCAAATGAATATAACATTGAATGCATTGCTATTAAGAAAGTTTTGATGGGAGGACACCAAGTTTTTGGAGATATAGAGATTAGTTCACCCGGTTGGGTAACTATCTCTATCCTCCTTATTTTTTTTATGTTTATATGATTTCATATTTTTTAAATTGAGTAGTTTTTAGCAGGTCATAGTTTTCATGCTCAAATACAATGATTATTAGATTTGTGATATACATATGTAATTTTTGAGATATACACATGCTTATATGGATCTATATCCATTGTGTTCTCACTATACTTTAGCTATTGTGTATATCCTTGTGTTAATAATACTTTATTTATGCTAATGATCATATTTGTTTATTTATATATTTTGATGTTTTGAGCATATGATATTTTGATTACATGTTTAGATATAACTTTTATTAAAACTTGTGTTAATACTTGTACAATTAGTGAATTAACTTGATTCTTATGTTTAGATGCTTTATTGTTCTTGTGTACTCATTACATGTACTTATATGACCTAATTTTGATGACTCTGACATTTATACTTATAATTTCTATAATTATTTTATATCACTTTTGTTCATGTTTTCATAAAAATATATTTAGCTTCATGTACATATAAAATTTTATTTAAAATTATATGATATACATATTCTATCCTTGAGTCACTTATTTTATAGTCATGTATTATTTTATGGACTCAATTTATGTTTGGATAAGTATGTATGCTTTAGTTGTGACAAAACATATATATGCCTTGAAGATTGTTTAGTTTTTAATGAAAATCGAATTTCTCATATTTTATGGTATCATGTTCATGAAAAAAGATTTTCAAGTATTTTGATTGAGCTTCATTGTCTTATCTCCATGATTATGATTCTTAAATGATTCTTGTACACTTGATATATCTTTTGTTTACTCATGATTTTGATTCATGAGCCTATACGTACTTCATAGATTATTGAATGTCAATTATTGTGTATTTAGCATATCTTCATAGGATATATATTTTGTTCCTTGCTTGAAGAATTTCGTGCTAGTTTTCAAAATTACTTTTAATCTAGTCATTAGTTTTAAATTGGTAGAGTTTTCAACCTATATTATATTATTTTTAAACCTTATTTTTGAAAACTTCTACCTTTAAGGTCGGTTGGTTTGGCGAGCATGCCTTATATGCTCTCATTGAATATCTCTTAAACTTGCGCATGATAGGGTGGACGTTATGAGCTATACATAATTCTTAATGATATTTTTTTATATACTCATATTTTCTTATATATGTATGCACCATATTTCAATTGCTCTGATCATACATACATATATATAATTTCTTGTGCTAGGTTAACAATGTTTATACATATATGTTTTTATAGTACAAATTCTTTTATGTTAAGCTTGATTTAGTTCTAAATATTAATTGGCCTTTTACAATCTTATGCATTGATTTTGTTGGTATTTCAAAAATCAGGAGAAAATTTCTTGATTTTATTTTCAATTGGTATCTTACTCCCACTTTTTTTGAGAAAAATATTTTGTTCTAGAAAATGCTAATATTTTTCATATTGGTATCAATTGTTTACAATTGGTATCTATATTGCTAAATGATTTAGAATTTAAAGAGATTGATTTCATGGATTATATATTTTCAAATTGGTAAAAAAAATTTCCCATATTGTTTTTCATTTGTATAGCTTCTATGAAACTTATCTTTAATTCATGCATATATAACCTCATAAGTTTTACCATCATCAAAAAAGGCGAGATTGTTGGCCCGAAGGCCTTTCACCCTAGTTTTGATGATGACTAACTTATGAAGTTTATGTTTCTAATGATCTTGTATTTATTAAGTTTCAAATATAGATCAAGATCATTATTAGTGTTTTGCCTCAACAAAGGACTCAAAGTCAAGATTCGAAGCTATCACGTATGCTGATTTAAGAGCTCGCGCATCAAGATCGCATAATTGGAGTCAAGCTCTTTGGCTCTAATTTTGGATCAACTCTACTTAGACAAGAAGACTTGAGTCTAGGTTTATTTGTTTAGATGTTTTGTTTAGATCCTATGTAAGGATAGAATAGTTTTGAATTGCTCAAGTATACACACACACACAAGTCTATAGTTTGGTTTTTGGGCCTAATCATTTCGCTTTCAAGATTATATCTATTTAGTTTTAAATTTATGTTTAGGTCTAACATGTATACGTTTTAAGTTTTGGATCTTTAAGTATACATCATTCGGTTTCATGAATAGATTACATCAAAACAAGTATATATGATTTACTATGTATATTAAATTTCATCCATATGCATTCATTCTTCTTATGTTTAGAAAACTTATTTTGATGTATCTAGCTCATGTATTTAAGTTTTTATTTTTATCAAAACTTATTTTGATCCTAATTATCAAAATAAGTATATATCATCTACTATGTGTATTGGATTCTATCCATACACACTTGTTGGCCCAAAGGCCCATCACTCTAGTTTTGATGATGATTAACTCATATAGTTATAGTACTAATGATCTTGTGTTAATTAGTCTCAGATTTGTGATCAAGATCTTAGTAGGTGTTTAGTTTCAACAAGGATTTAAAGTCAAGTTTTGGAGCTGACGCGGTTTGATTCAAGAGCTTATGCATCAAGATCACATCAAGTACTCAAGAGGAGTCTAGCTTTGTGGATCAAGTTTGGACCAAGTCAAGAAGGAGAAGAAGACTTCAAGTGAAGCCCTTCAAGAAAAGACTTGTGTCTAGATTTGTTTTGTTAAGATTTTATTTTTAGATAAAATGTAAAGGATAGAATAGTTGGTGGATTGCTTAAGTACATACACACACACACTCAAGATTTATTTGTGTTTTCATTAAAGGATTTTCATTTGAAAAATACGGTTTGGTTTTTGGAATTGAAAGTATACATGTCTTTAACCAAAACTATTTTTAGTGTATATTGTCAAAAACATAGATATTTCATCATTTATGTGTAGTGGATCATATCCATACACACTATGCTTTAAAAGTGTTTAAATATCTTATTTTTGTATTTGGAGAAGTTTTGAAAAAAATCTATTTTGAAAATACAGATTTTGTTTTATGCCAAAATTTTTAAGTTACAAAAATAGTTCAAAATGTTTGTAACATGATTTGATTTTACTCAAACATGTTTGTATTTCAAAGTATTTTACTGAACCTATTTTTGTAGAATTTTAGAGATTTTATGGGATTTTATTTTAAGTCTAAAAGCCAAATTTTTAATCCCTATAATCCCTGTTTTTGGCTTCTGCCGGTCGACCGGGCCGGTCGACCGAGACAGGAGTCGGTCGACCGACGTGCACAAGCGTGCACGCCTAGTTTGGCTGGAGGGCCGGTCGACCGACCAGGTCGACCGTCCAGAGAGCTCTGCTCTCTGGAAAGCCCCAGTCGACTGGGCGGTCGACCTGCAGAGAGTTCTGTTCTCTGTTCCAGGCCACGGTCGACTGGGCCGGTCAACTGCTGGCTGAATGGTCAGAAATCTGACCGTTGGCCGGTCGACCGGGCCGGTCGACCGACAACAGTCTAGACTGCTGTTTTGCCCAAACGACTAGTTTTTCTTAGCCTATAAAAGGGGCTCTCCCATGGACTGTTTTAAACAAGATTTCATGTAGGTTTTTGCACCAATTTTTCCTACTCTATTAAGAGGTTTTCTCCACTTGTTTTAGAGCCAAATACTTCCATTCAAAGGAGAGTTTATCAAGAGTTTTTCAAAGTGATTTTCTTGAGTTTTCCACCACAACTTCAATCCTTGTTTTTTTCATAAACATTGAGCTTTCCATTGATATATCCATCGTATAGGAGAGTTATTGTGAGATTATTTTTAGGTGATCAAGTGTTATGATCACCAAAGACTTCATCTTTGTTTTGAGGAGGCGGACTTGTGTGTTCGCGACTGTTTCGAGCTCTAGTGAGAGCTCGTTGTAGAGGTGTGGCCTCGGCAAGCTTGCGCGCTTGCGATGTGTAGTTCTTGCGGGAACAAGAGAGGGACTAGAGAGTCCAAGAGTTCTAGTGGGAACTCCTTGTAGTGTTGCGGCACCGAGTGATCCGGTGGGATCGATTATAGTGGAAATCCTTCATAGTGTTGAAGGCGGGGACGTGGAGCAAGTGTGCTCTAACCTCGAAACAATTCTCCCGTGTTTGCGATTGCTCTCTCTCTTACTTATGTTTATATCTTGTATGTTTATATTGTATTTATCTTTTATATGCTTGATATACATTGTGCTTAATAAATTGTTATATGCTTGGGGATTGTTTGCTAACATTTGTATTCAACAAGAGAGCCAAAGCGGCACCTCAAACTCTTATCTAGAGAAATCTTGAGGAGTTAGTCCAGCCCTTCACGGGGAATCTGGCTACACTTTTGTGTTATACTTAGTGTTTAGCTTAAGAAGCTTTAGTTTGAATTAATAGTTTTAATTTCCGCATTAATTGACCATTAGATTAGCTAGTCACCTATTCACCCCCTCTAGGTTATTTCAATTGGTATCACAGCCAGTGCTCTTGATTTGGATCTAACCACCTTGAGTTAAAAATTCTCATTTTAT